>JAEIIG010033355.1:0-10512 GCA_018904695.1 Drosophila parvula | reverse complement strand
GGGGGCGAAGGTGACGCCACCACCGCAAAACTAACAGCAACAATATGAAAACCACTTGACTCGATTTGGATTTTCGGTTTTTTTTTCTGTCTTACACGCAACTTTTAACAGTCAAACCTCCATAAAGCGAAAGAGTTAATTGTTGACAATTAACAAATTATATGAGCTATCTTATGGACCGATTAAGGTCACTTCGGATCGATTAAGGAGACGCAAAATCTTTTGCTTTCAGTTTTTGTTTAATTTAAGGAAAATGGAAGCTAGCGAAGTACAACCGTATGCGGTTTAGGCTTGTTGTTGCTTCCTCCTCTCTCTGCTTCATCATCATCTACTTCTACCTGCCGATTGTTAATCGACGAGACACCAAAACAAGCTTTCCAGCCAACAGCAAGAATAACAACAACAGGAGGCAGCGTGGCCACTATGAAAAGTCGGTAAAAAAAATCGGTTTAGAACATGCCAAACAAGTTTCAACATTTCTGTGGGGCAAGCCGCTTAAAAAGGATATAGCAGCAAGCACACTCGCACAGCTGCAGATACAGATACAGATACGGATATGGGGATACAAGCAAGCCACCAACACAAGTACAAACGAGGGCAGGCCGCGCATCCATGTTTATAGATTTTTCGTTGCACCGCCGCCGGCCGCCATCTACCACCCCCACCCTCCACAATTTGCGCCACCACTGTCAGCCAGCGTCCAAAATAAACTCAAAGCGGGAGACATAATAATGCACCGTATTTGTTGTCTCTCAACTCCTCGCCGCGTTGGAGCAACAGTCTCTCTCAATCTGCCAACCTCTCAGTTCGCCATCTCAAGCTCTCAGTTTCGTTTCTCTGCCGGCACGCTGCACCACCACCAGTGCAAAGGCAAAAACAAAAAAAAACTGGCGAAAACAATCCTTCATATGCAAAGTGCATGCGCACTGAAGGGAGACGGCAATAGAAACAGTGGTGGGGAGATAGAGGAGCTTCGCCCGTGGTGGACAACTTGATTCCCGTTGCCCTTTGCCAACCAGTGTTGTCGGCTTTTGTTGAAAATGACTTTCTAGTTTTTTGTTCAATCTAAGATGTTTAAAAAAAAAGTTTAATTAATTTAAATTAAATAATTAAATTAAATTAAAAATTATTTATTTCTTAGGAATAATTCGCTGCAGCTTTTTGCAATTAAATATTCTTAATCTTGGTTGATGTATTTTTAGAATATTTTAATAGCAATACATATTTAAATTTTCTATTAACTCAGATTAGAAATCATATCAAAATGGGTTTTTCGCTGCCTCTTAATAGAAATTAACCCAGTTGCTGTCAATACGTTTATTACGTTATCACCTGGTCTTAGTGATAACGAATATAGGGACTGGACTATCTATTTGACAATTTTCGTGTCAGACTGTTAAGTAGTAAAGAGACTTAAGGTCTTCGGAAGTAAACACGAGCTGTTGGCCAATATAGTTTATTGATTGCAATAAATCTGTAGAGTAATTTGTATGTCAATTGACATTTAGTTAAGCTATATGAGATGATATTTCACTCTCTTGAAGCTGAAAGACGTTGACTTACAGAAAATGGTCGAAAAGACATCACTGTTGCCAAGTGATAAAAGCAGCGGAAACTGCTAGAAACCACGAAATTTGAATCGGATAAGGAAGCAAAAAGCTTTTCGGTCTCAACTCATCGTCAGTGTTCTTTAAAGTTGTCAGAAATTAAATATGAAAATAAATCAAATATGTAGTCTAAAAGCCTAAGTATTACGCATTATTCAAATATCAAGTATCCATAATATTTTGACGTAATTTTCTTTTTGCATTTAAGCAAACACACAGCGCCGCGAATGGAAATTGTTCAAGTAAAAAAAAGTGAGCTTAGCATGTTGCTTAAATAGATTTCTGTTTGCTGCTCGCTCTCTCATTTAGTGGCACTCACTTAGTTTGTTTGGCTGTTAATCTCAGTGCTCTCTCTGCCTCTCTCAGTTTTAAGCGATAGTGAGCTTCCAGCCGTACCAGATTTAACCGATTTCACGATTTTAGGCCACCAGGTGTTTAATCAATCAATTGGTAATAATAGTATATTAATAAGAAATGAGAGCTGACATCGATATGGCAAATGCTTATTTTTTTTAAATTTAAATAATACACAAGTTTCCGTTTATTGTATAAATTCAATATATCGGTAGTCAAATTTTTCTTTTAGATATCAGTTAGGAAAGGTTTTAGAATGACCTTGACAAGAATCGATATTTTGTCTTGTCACTGGGCAAATTAAATCACTGCAATAATTTAGAAAAAATGTCCCATCTCTAACAATAAGCAAATGAAAATGAAATGACAAAGACGAGAGAGCGTTCCATAAGCGATGAGAGAAAGTGAAGCCGAGAGTGTGAGAGTCAGTTGACTGTGGTGAAGAGAAAAGCAAGTGAATCACAGCGATGCCGGCAGAGGCAGAGGCAGCGCCCTCTGTCGCAGCGATGTATTTTTAGGCATTTCTCACTCTCCGCTCTCTGCTATCTACTCTCTCCTCACCGCAATCCAACATCACTCTCCGTATCCGGCCTTCCCGGCTCGGCTCTCCTTCCTTACGTTTTTTTTTTTGTGGCTGCTATTTAACACAAGCTCTCTCTTTGCTCTTAATCTCTTTTTGCAGCGAGAACGGAAGCAACGCAAGCTCTACCTGGATGAATGGTCGCTGGGCGATGATGATGGCGAGGGAACGCGAGGCTTCAGCGTCGCCGAGAAGCTCGAATCCTCGAAGTTCGCACAGGCGGGAATGGTGCGCGAGATGCGGGGTTGCGATCTCACTGTGGCGTAAGTATCTGACAGATTTCCGTGTGCTAATTAAGGCTAATTAGCGGCTGCCTAATTGGTAGCGATTATCGCGATGACACCGATGAGAAAGCTCTTCTTATTTATCTATTTCCTTGTCCCTCTGCTCAAAAATAGATTCCTGCAGCAGCACGGCTTTAACATACCGCTGCTGTTCCGGGACAAAGCTGGGCTGGGCCTGCGAATGCCCGATCCGAACGAGTTCACCGTAAACGATGTCCGGCTCTGTGTGGGCTCCCGGCGACTGCTCGACGTGATGGACGTAAACACGCAGAAGAATCTGCAGATGACAATGAAGGAGTGGCAGCAGTACTACGACAGTCCGCAGAAGGATCGACTGCTTAACGTGATCTCGCTGGAGTTTTCGCACACGCGCCTGGATAGGTTTGTCCAGAGCCCAGAGATTGTGCGCCAGATCGACTGGGTGGACGTTGTGTGGCCCAAGCAGCTGAAGGACGCCCAGCGGGAGGGCACCAACCTGCTGGGCGGCATGATGTACCCCAAGGTGCAAAAGTACTGCCTGATGTCGGTGCAGAATTGTTACACGGACTTCCACATCGATTTTGGCGGCACTTCGGTATGGTATCACATCCTCCGTGGCAGCAAGGTCTTCTGGCTAATACCGCCAACGGATCGCAACCTGCAGCTGTACGAGAAGTGGGTTCTGTCCGGCAAACAGGCGGACGTCTTCTTTGGCGACACCGTCGAGAAGTGTGCTCGCGTTTATCTCACTGAAGGCAACACCTTTTTCATACCCACCGGTTGGATTCATGCTGTCTACACGCCCACACAGTCGCTCGTCTTTGGCGGTAATTTCCTGCACTCCTTTGGGATTGTTAAGCAACTGAAAACGGCCAGTGTGGAGGATAGCACAAAGGTGCCGCAAAAGTTTCGCTATCCCTTCTTCACCGAGATGCTGTGGTACGTCCTCGCTCGCTACGTTCACACGCTGCTGGGACACTCGCACCTGAACGGCGAATCTTCGACGAGCGAGGAGGAAATGGCAGCTCGTCCCCACACCCACCTGACGCATCACGAGTTGTTTGGCCTTAAGGAGATCGTGATGTATCTGTACGATCTGCCGCCGCAAAAGAAGAATGTGCCCAGCTTGGTCCTGGATCCGGTGGCTCTGATCAAAGACGTTCGATCGCTGGTTGAGCGGCATTGCAAGGATCAGCAAGATCTCGCCATTACCGGCATCTCCGTGCTGAAGGCCCCGTCCGGTTCGCATCCGCCCTTCCATCTCTACGATCGCACCCGTGTCAAGCAGGAGATCAAACAGGAGATTGCACGCAAGAATGCAGAGGTGATACGCGAACAGCAACAGCTGGAGGCTGGCAGGGCCAGGGAGGCCGAATCGGATGCATCGCAGTCAACGGGAGCGGGATCAGGATCGGTAGGGATCGGCATGGGTGCTGGCATCGAGTACAGCAATGGAGTGATGAAAAAGGAGCAGCAGCAGCAGCAGCAGCAGCTGGAGAACGGAAGTGCATCAGCAGCATCGCAGCCAGGTAAGTTTTTTGCTGGGGAGTAGCCTCACCAGGAAGGGAGCTAAGCCTAACATTTATTTACTATCTTGCAGAGGCCACCTTTGTCCTACCCACGGATACGCTCAAGTATCGCCCGCCCAAGAAGATGCATTTGGCCAATGCCGTGGCAGCTGCCGCCAGTAGCAGTAGCAGCAGCAGCAGCAACAGTATTGGAGGCGGCGGCTCTGCTGGTGTTGTGGGAAGCAGCCATAGTCCGACCAGCGGAGGAGGAGTGGCACCTGCAGCTGGTACAGGTAGTGGCGCCATCAGTGTGATTGCCACATGCTCCAGCTATAGCGATGGCGGCGGTGGGTCAGCCAACCTGGACAACTGCCCCTCCCCGGGAGAGGGTGGGGCCAAGCTATCGCCCAATCTGACCGGCACTGGTCAACCTCGCAGGCGCAGGACGCGCTGCAAGAACTGTGCCGCCTGCCAGCGCTCCGATTGCGGCACCTGTCCCTTTTGCATGGACATGGTTAAGTTCGGTGGCCCCGGACGGGCGAAGCAGACGTGCATGATGCGCCAGTGCCTGTCGCCCATGCTGCCAGTGACGGCGCAGTGTGTCTACTGTCATTTGGATGGTTGGCGGCAGACGCCAGTGTCGCCGCAGACCAAACAGCTGGCCACCATCGATGGGCCATCGGCGCTGATGGAATGCTCCGTTTGCTACGAGATAGCCCATCCGGATTGTGCTCTGTCGCAGCTAGACGGCACTGAGGACGCGGCGGATGCCAAGGGTATTGTGAACGAGGATCTGCCCAACAGCTGGGAGTGTCCCAGTTGCTGCCGATCCGGCAAGAACTACGACTATAAGGTAAGCACCTGGGCCATTATCCGGTTTCTTGAACACCATTAAATGTTCCTTTGTTTTCTCTCCAGCCCCGTCACTTTCGGGCCCGTCTGAAGTCCTCCGAAGTGCGTCGTGTCTCCGTTTCTCATGGTCCTGGTGGAGGAGCAGGTGAACACCAGGAGGGAACACCTTTGCTGCCGCCTCCGGTGGGACAGTACAACGACTTTGTCTTCACCAGTGAGTCGGAAATGGAGTCATCAGCGGGGACAGCAACCAGCGGCCACATGACGCATTGGAAGCACGGAATGAAGCGCCACCACCAGCTGGAGGTAAAGACGGAGCGCAACAATAGCTGTGACACTCCATCGCCGGGAATCTCACCGAATGCTGCCGGCGGCGGCGGCGAGTCCAAGGGAGGAGGGAAGCGGCGCAAGAGCGACGATGGCACCAGCGTTAGCAGTAGCATGCACGAGAGCAACGATGCTCCGTGCAACTCCTCGATGGATGGCGGAGGAGGAGGAGCTGGTGGAGCTAGTGGCAATGCTAACAACGCATCCAACAATCAGTGGAGCGGGAGCAGCGGAGGAGGAGGAGGTGGTGGCTCCCGCAAGAAAAACTCGATACGATCGCAGCTTGCCCAGCAGATGTTGAACTCGTCATCGCGCGTGCTCAAGAAGCCACAGTATGTGGTGCGTCCGGCGGCAGGAGGGTCCGGCTCTGCCTCAGCAAGTGGCAATGGGGGAGGATCGGGCGGTACTTCGGGTACAAATGGAATGAGCAATGGAGGCAACCAAGTGGCCA
Source organism: Drosophila parvula (assembly GCA_018904695.1). Classification (NCBI taxonomy): domain Eukaryota; kingdom Metazoa; phylum Arthropoda; class Insecta; order Diptera; family Drosophilidae; genus Drosophila; species Drosophila parvula. The sequence goes on along the minus strand of JAEIIG010033355.1, from coordinate 4,570 downwards.
GTGGCAATGGAGGCAACGGAGAGCGTGCAACCAATAATGGGGGATTTAGCGGATCGAACAACGGCCTGGGCATTCAGCATCACAGCTCTGGCCAGAATCTGGCACTGGATCCCACCGTGCTGAAGATCATCTTCCGCTATCTGCCACAGGACACGCTTGTCACGTGCTGCTCGGTGTGCAAGGTGTGGTCCAACGCGGCCGTCGATCCCGATTTGTGGAAGAATATGAACTGCTCGGAGCACAAGATGTCCGCGTCGCTACTCACCGCGATTGTGCGACGCCAGCCAGAGCATTTGATCCTGGACTGGACGCAGATTGCCAAGCGGCAGCTGGCCTGGCTAGTAGCTCGCCTGCCGGCCCTCAAGAATCTCTCGCTGCAGAACTGCCCCATCCAGGCGGTGTTGGCCCTGCACACCTGCCTCTGTCCGCCGCTTCAGACGTTGGATCTGAGTTTCGTGCGGGGATTGAATGACGCGGCCATAAGGGACATTCTATCGCCGCCCAAAGATTCGCGACCGGGACTGAGCGACTCGAAAACGCGTCTAAGAGATCTCAAGGTGCTGAAGCTGGCGGGAACGGATATCTCCGATGTGGCCGTGCGTTACATTACCCAGAGTTTACCGCACTTGCGCCATTTGGATCTGTCTTCCTGTCAGCGGATCACGGATGCGGGCGTGGCACAAATTGGCACCTCAACCACAGCCATTGCCCGGCTCACGGAACTCAATCTAAGCGCTTGCCGGCTGGTGTCGGAGAACGCTTTGGAGCATTTGGCCAAGTGCGAGGGCCTCATCTGGCTGGATTTGCGCCATGTGCCTCAAGTCAGCACCCAGTCGGTTATCCGCTTTGCGAGCAACTCCAAGCACGATCTCTGCGTGAGGGACATAAAGTTGGTGGAGCGTAGGCGCCGCATATCGACGACAATGGCCAGGAGCTGGCACAACGACTGAGCAACTGGCGACTGGTGAAGGGAGGGTATAGGCCCTTTTAACGTATTAAGACAGGTGCACTCTTTTTAAGACCCAAATCCTCGAATCCCAGACCCACGATTCCGCGACCGATTTGCAAGCCAAAGAGCGTTGTCGTCGTCGAGCCCATTGCATTGCCAGAGGTTATTCCTCAATGCTAAGCTCCTAATGCAATAATTGTCTTTAGTCTGCTGCTTGTCCGCTTTTAAGGAAACTGCGATAGTGGGTGTGCTTCTGGGAGGCCACTGATGAGGGATGCTTGACGGCACGCACATAGTAATTGATCATCCACCTTAGACTTTCTTGTTTCCGATTCGTAAAGAACTATAAAAGATTCTGAATATTTAGACATTCTCCAATAATTTTTGTTTGTGCACAATAGTAGTGCATTGATCCCAAGCAAATCGTTTCATAACTTTGTAAAATTTTAACTTTGCTTTAAACAAAAAAAAACTTGTCAATAAGTATTTCTGCAATACTTGACCCTTTCCAAAGTGCAAATAATACAATTAATGGTTTCAAGTGCAAATTTAAATTAATTTTTTCTGGATTATAAACCTGCATGACTTGTCTTTAACAATTCATCAATAGATCATCAACATAACTGACATTATTGGTCTATTTGATGACATGCGGAACTGCAGGGTAAATTCACAAATTTTTAACCATGTCTTACACTCGTTTCGTGGCAGTGCAACGGGCTGAGCTTCGGTTTTGTCCGAAGGTACATAGATGGTAGTAGTTGCTCCGTTCAAACCCGAAACACACACTAGGACCTAGCGTAGTGATTAAGTTTAGCATTCCCGCGACGATAGTAGTTACATTTAATCAGTGTCATATATGTAAGTAAGCTGGCGGAGATGGAGGGAGAGCAGCACTAGGTGCACAAGACCCAGCCACACGACCCAGCTTAAGTAGATTCAGGTCGGCAACACAGCATCCAATGATCACATAAGAGCGGTGCGTTTCGGAACTTTAAGAGCCCTGCAATCCTTGAAAATTCCACACAAAATTTGGCCTTACTCTCGATGCAATTTAATTTAGAAACGTGTTGCGCCTTATAGTTCCGGCTCGCACTGCAGCAGCAGCACAGAAGTCAGTCGGACCCCCACCCCATCCCACATCCTCCGCTCCAGTAGCAGTTAAAAAATAGTGATAACGTGGCTAAAATCTATATATACTATATATATAATTGAGAGTGTATAAGAATTATGCAAGTAAACGTATAAATATAAGTTAATGTTTTACAGAATTACATTGCAAAAAATATAGTATAATGTTTCAAGAACTGTGTACTTCTCCTAGTATTTGGCGGATTTGTAATCGGGTTCGTCGCCGCCGCCGCCGCCACCACCGCCGCTGCTACCACCACCGCCGCCGCCATCCTTGGGCAGCTTTCGCTTCTGGATGATGGTCTGGAAAAAAAATTGCAGAATTATCCCAGATCTATGGAGTCCAGATTAAGAGATTCCTACCTGAATCTTCTGCCACTCTCTGTCCAGTTCGGCCTTCTCGTTCTTCTCCGTCTTGTTCTTACGCGTCTTCCGGCCGTCCTGCATCTTGACGCCGTACTGGAAGGCCGCCTTAGGCAGGGCCTCCTTGGTGCTCATGTAGTCGGAGTACTCCTCTTGTGTATCGAAGTCCCAGCGTCCAATTGGTCCCTTCTTGTTACCCAGATCCATTTTGGTGTAGTCAACCTCGTCATCCGAGTCGTCAATGGCATCGTTCATCTCCTCCAAACCCGGATAACATTCGGCATAGCCCTCCGGTTCGTTGGCGAATCGCGAGGCCATCGCCTTGGATATTTTCGGTGGCGGCGGTATGCTGGTAAGCATTGGCTCCTCTGCAGCCTCTGGCGGACCATCGCCAAAGTAGGAAGTGGCGGCGCCAGCGGGTTTTCCAGCTTCTTGACGGTTTCGATCTCCTCCTCGCGTTGCTGTTGTTGGCTGATAATCCCCGACATCGTCGTAGATGTTGTCGCCCAAGGGAACAGGTTTGCCGCCCTTATTGTTGGACGAGGCTGTGATGCTACCGGCACCTCCTCCAGCACCGGCGGTCGGTACCCGGGCATTCTCCATCTCCTTGTCGTAGAACAGCGGCTTGTCCTTGTCGCGCTTCTTGTTCTTCTTGTTGCGACCACCGGCTCGCAAGTAGCTCAGGATCTGGGATAGCTTGTTAATGACAATGTCATTGGTGGTTAGCGTGGCCACATCCTCTCGCGCCACCGGCACCTCGAACTTGGAGCGCTTCAGTGTCGTTGGGATGTCCGATTCGCCCAGCTCGTCATCCAGATCAATGACGTAGGCCATGCGTCCGGGGGCAAAGAGCTCGTTGCGTGGCACCTCCTTCGATCGGCGTGCTTGGATCAGGTTGTATAAGTTGCGGGCGAGGGCTCCGTTGATGGCATTGATGTCCTCCGACTCACGGCGCTCGGCTTCCAGCTGCTCAGCTGCAGCGGCTGCCTCTGCCAGCTTCTCCCTGGCCACGGCAGCGGCTATCTCCTCCTCTTCTGCCTCCTTAGAGTGGAGCTCCGAGCGTACCTTTGTCAGTAGAGCGTAATCGAGACCCTTCACCAAATGCGTGTGCTGGATGTCACCGCCCAAGAACTTTGATTCCTGAATAATTCGTCGACGGCGTTCGGCAGCATCTATTCCTGACTTGATGTCCGGAGCCACGGCTCGGTAGGCATTCGTGCTACTGCCGTGTCCCGGCGTGCTCACGTTCACGTAATCCGGATTGGCACCATCTCGACGCTCGCGAGCTCTATCCCTGTACTTCTCCGACAGCTCCTGCAGCTTTACGTCCTCCTGCTTTTTCAGCGCAGCATAGAAGTTCTTCTTCTTGCGCCGCAGGTCGTTCCGCTCGCTGCTGCTCTGGCCCTTCTTTTTGTCGCCACTCGATCCTGCCGAGGCGGGGGCGGAGGGCGTGGCAAACGTCGCTGTGGCTAGAGATCCGCCGCCGGAAGTACTGCTCGTGCTAGAGCCAGGTGGCGGGGCTCGGGGCGTGGCCAGCAGCTTGCGGAAGTCATCGTTGGTCAGACGCACCGACGGTGGCGCTTCCAAGTGGGCATCCGACATGACAGAGCAGTTTTTAAACGAATTTTTGTAAAGAAAATTCTATATTTACGAATTCAGCATCTTCTTTGGTTCTCTTCTTCTTGCTAGTGGTGTGCTATCGATAGCTACCATATCGATAGCTATCGACCAAACCATTTAGTGGTGGCAGCTTAGCTATTTTCCTTTAAAAACAGTAGTCGTGTAGCGGTTTTACTTTACAATTGGTTCATTAAGAAAAAATATTACCAGGCGAACAGAAATGTCAGCTGGTGTCTCAGCATTACTTTGTGAGTTACGAAATAACTGTTTTTCCATCCGCTTTATTTACCTTTTAATCTCGGTGTTTGTTGTGATCCCTTTATACTTACAGCTAATATATGTTAACACGCAGTGCTTCTTGCATTTGCCTTCTACTCATTCTGGGCCCCTGGTGCATGAGATCCCAATTATAGTATTTTACTTAACAAATTTAGTTTACAAATTGGTTCATTAAGAAAAATATTACCAGGCGAACAGAAATGTCAGCTGGTGTTTCAGCATTACTTT
>JAEIIG010033352.1:0-19549 GCA_018904695.1 Drosophila parvula | reverse complement strand
TTACTTATTAAACACTTGAAACACTTAATAAAATTCTTCCTATTTATATATAGGTTTAAAACAAGACAATAAAAAAGGTTCCCTCAAATATTTAACTAAAACTTATAGTTAAAAGTGTTACGGACATATTTAAAGCAGGTGTAGTTCGAAAGGAAGCCCATTTCCAATAAATATTTTCTCTTGAAGTGTGTTGTTTGCATGGCTTTGACGTTGGGGCACTTGTAGTTTGATGTGGCTGTTGTCCTAGGTCTTGGAGCCTCCACTCCCTCCATCCCCAGCTCCAACCTCTGCCTCTGCAATTTTCGCATTCAACTTGAGCCAGAACAAAACAAGTTGTTGATCACATAAAGCTGGCTCGAGTCGAGACCAGAAAACAGAGAACTGAGAACACCGAACAGAAGCCCTCGGAGCGGCGGCGTCACTTCTTGTTTTCGCCATGGGTTCAAAGGTAAAACAAGTGGGCACGACATGCAACGAAGGGTTAAGGGGTTAAGGCAGTAGGTGGCCAAGACTACAGTCAAAAAAAAAAGACAACAAAAAAAGCGTACAACAAAACATTGACATAAATACGTGAGCGCTGCTGTGGCTGCGGTTACAACAAAAAACTTTGTGTTTTCCATCGTTTTTCGTTGGCTTGGGAAATATGCCCTTGGAAAGTAGGTATTACAAATTGCTGATGAAGTCTGCCGGGAATATACTTACTATATGGCAGAGAGTGGGCGTGCCTGGCATCGAAAGTTGAGTTTGGCGGTGTCCTTGGTTATGGGTATAAAAGTTAAACATAAGTGTTGTTTTGGTTAAGATAATGCATAATGAAAGGAAATATTTATAGGCTTACATTAAGGAATTATTTGAAGAAATTTTAAGTATGATTAAAAAAGAATAATATTGGAGTCCCATTTCTTAATTAATAAAATGATATTATACCAAGAAAAACGTGTTGAATTATAATTTAATTTATTTAAAAATGTGAGAAATATCTAAACAATAATTGAAAGTAAAAGTACAGCCTAAGAAATGGCCTTTAGGTGTCCCTTAATCTTTAAATTTATAAGAACAAGCCATAATTTCTTAAATATGTATGAGGACTTTCATTCATTTTATATATTTATTATTTAAAGTAATTTTTACAATAGTAAAAATAGTTTTTATAAGAAGAACTCGATGAAACACATTCAAGGTAACATCACCATTATTATCCCTTAAGAACAAACATCCTTTTTCCCTAATTTAAGAGCATGCCGTGTTCCTTGAGTAAATTCGACAATTTGTGCACCTTTTACATTTCCCATTTTCTTTTCTGCTAACGACGTTAGTTTTTTTCATACTTTTTCCACCTTGTTTTTGCTTATTAGTACATAGTTTTCATTTTTATGCGACGGCTGCACGAGCCGTGTTTTTTTTTTGTTTGCCTTTTTCATAAATATTTCTTTTCGTTTTTTTTAGTTTTATTTTTTTTTTTTTACCTTTTTTGAAGGTTGTTTGCCGGCGACGACGACTGGCTTTGTTTTTTAACTGGGCTTGTACTTGGGCCATAAATTTTTGAAACTTGAACGCAAATGTGTGTGTGCGCGCCATTGTTGGAAAATGCAGAGCTGGAAAATTTGCTGTGAAACAACATTTTCGCCGCTGGTTTATGACATTTTTTTTTGTTGTTGCCGTTGATATGTTAATCGCGCTGTGCATGCAATTTAAGTATTATTTGGTCGTTTGTTTAATTTTAGCACCACCTCGGCAATATTTTTTCTCACACTGAGAGCGCGAGCCAAATATTAAATTTAATAGAAGCGGCATTTAATTTTAATTACAGAACGCGAGCATATAAAATAATGTGCAAAACTATGCCGCAATATAATAAGCAAAAGGGGCAAGTCGCCCCCGCACCTTTGCAAATACAATCAAAGGTATGCTCATATATAAATGCCTCGAATTTTATTGTTTTACGTGCGTCAAGGACCTGGCAATAGGTGTGTGTGTGTGGGAGCTCATAAAAGGTGTAAGACACCCATAAACGCCTCTCGTTCGGTGTGTGCGTGTGTATCCTTGTCATAAAATGTGCGTAAAACTTCCTTGTGGCATTTATTGATAAAACGTTTGGGCAATGAATTCCTATTTGAGGCAAAAAAGGCTTAAAGCGAACCAGAACAAATGTTATCTGCCGAAGGACGAGTTGGAGATTGCATGCATACCAGGCGTTTTTCTCGGCTTTTCTCCGCACGCATTATTTATTCGATAATTATTACACAAAAAGAGGGAAATTCCACTTGAGGTTGAGCAGGGTTTAAGCCAAGTTCGGGGTGGAAAAATCATGGGAAGCAGCATGTAATTATGTAGCCTAGATAAAGTAGCTTATTTATAATTAACAAATACACTTTTTTAAGCTATAAATAGAGGGATATTTATTTACAATTAAACCTATTAGGTAACTTTATTATATTTGTTTAGTAAAACTCATTTCAAATCTTCCTTTCTAGTCTGAAAACTATTTCAAGTTTCCAGTTGACTCACCAAACTTTGTATCTTTTCCCCCCGAAAATTGCACAATCACTTCGTGAAGTTGCCAGGGACGAGCATCTCAGTTGAGAAACATTATCTTAACCAATATCTGGCAACGAGTGTTATCGCCAAATGTCAATGCCAGTTATCTGTCGGTAGATACTATGTATTACCTCCCAGCTCCCCCCAAAAAAAAAAATTGATATAAAAGCTGCGCTCAGCGAAAAATGTCACAATCGAACTGAAAACGAGGAACAGAATGGATTTTTCAATAGTTTTGCTGCTATTCTCGGTCGTGCTCTCACCTGCCCTCACACCTGTCCGCTGTCAGGTGGCGGTGGCCTGCAATTCGCGAACCGCGCAGAAACGCATTGTTATCCGCAGTCCGGCTGCCAGTGAATTGGCCAAGTTGGACGCGTGCCAGTACCGTGTGGCCCCGTGGAGTGGCCAGGTGTGTCAGCTACTCGTCCAATTCGATCGCCTGGAGCTGCCCCAGCCGCAGGTCAACGAGAGCTCTCGCCTGCTGGAGTGCCTTGATTTTGTGCAGCTTCAGCGTTTCCGGCTGTGCGGTCGCAGCAGCGGCCAGCACCTCTACTTACCCGTTCGTCGAGGTCAAGAGGTGGAGTTACTTTTCCATCTGGCCACAGCCGTGGGCAAGCAGTCCAGCTCGTGGCAGCTAACCCTAACCCAACTGGAGTGCCCCAGGGACTCCACGGCCCTGGTACCGAGGCAACCAACCGTGCAGCTGCAACCCACTGTGCGTCCAATTCTGCCCTTTTTCGGTAATCTCTTGCCACGCACCATTTTTGGTGGAGCATCGGGCATCGGTTCGGGTTCTGGTCCCGCTGCTCAGCTTCTACAGACATTGAGGTCGCCCTCGCTTTCCGATCTGGAACTGCTGGCTCCCCTGGGTTGTGATCAATACTTCAGGACTTCGACCGGGGGCATTGTGAGCTTCAACTTTGCTGGAGGAATCTACATGCCCAACGTCAAGTATTCCATCTGTGTGAAGGGAGGGGCGGACAGCGAGATAAGGTGAGTCAGGGAGATGTTTTTGGGGTTTTTTTTTTGGGGAAAGAGATATCAAATCAAGTGAGAGAATTCATACAGATAATGCACACAATCACTTCAATTACCAATTACCAATTACCATTTACCAAGTTTTAATATTATTTTTTCCAGCTACAAGATCGACCACTTTGAGCTGTCGAAGGCCAACTCCGAGCAGGCAGGACCCGCCTATGACAGCGACTGTCGGAGCACAGTAAGGACTGCCGGTCGTGTGTCCGACTACCTGAGTGTACCGAATTCGTATCTGGTGTCCCGACCGGAGCTGCAGGCCACTCACTACTGTGGCAATGGACTCGCTGGCCAGGAGCTCATCGCCCGGCCGCCCTTCGTCCTGATGTTCGCCAGCGATGCACAGTCGAGTGCCTCCGAGACGGGCTTCCAGCTCACCTACTCGGTGCGGTTGGCACAGGATACGACGAGTCCTGCGGCAGGACTGTAAATTGGCAATCGGCAAAAACCGCAGGAGCCTTAACTAAATCAACGCACACACAAGTCAACGTGAATTGACATTATTAAATGCCGCCGTGATACTCGTCGCACAATGAACCAGGCCAGGGCATTCCATGGTCACGGATTTGCCTTAATTAAATGCCGGGGCTCCGGCATTAAGTCACATGTATCTATATATATTTGGTATGTAAATAAATTATGGAAAGCCCAGTGGCATAAATGGCATGCGGTTGACAATTATGGCAATATGGGAGTGTGTGTGTGTTTGTGGAGGAAGCGGGTTCAATGGAATGCGAATAGAATTTCATAGTTGATTATTGTTGATATATATTTAAACAATGATCGGGCTGGTGCCTAGCTGGGAAATAAAAACATGTATGGAGACTTATTTAAATTATTTAAGCATATGGTTAAGAGGGAATTGAATGGAATTCTTAAGACAAATAATTATTATTATATAAAGAGTTTAATTATCCGATATTTCTATTAATTACATCATTAGAATATTAATATATCTTGGAGTTAAGCAATTACATTTTTTATTGAAATATTTATTCGTAAAATGACTTAAATGTGGATTGTTAAAGCAAGCAATCTAAATTATTTCATAAATATAATAAGAATTTATTTATGGGCATTATTCTACAAGAATTTTATAATTTTTCGATTTAAATTAAATGATTTATGCAAAAACTTATTTTATTAGGTATTTTATCACACTATTCCTTCATTGTTCTATCTTCTTTAGAGCAAGAACCCTTAAATAAATACCAGCAAATATTTAAATATAAAAAATATACAGAAAATTTGTTTAAGAGGAAGTTTATTAAAATTTTGTATACAAAAAATCTTTGTTTTTTTTTTTAAGGATAATAGAAAGGTATTTTTACGCAACATCCTTCCATATTTCTACCAATTTTAAGAACTTTTCTCTGACTTCTTGAATAAATACATGCAACATTCAAATTATATTATTCAAGAAGATATTTAAGATGAAATAGATTCGAATTTTCAATTCTAACCATATTTATTAGTTCTTGAAGATAATAAGAAGATATTTCATGCCATTATTCCACCATAATTCAACCAGACTCCAAGACCACTATACTATTTACTATATAAATTATTCAAGAAGAAACCTAAAGAAAATTTTTATTTTTAAGACATACTTTACTAGATATTTCTTGAAGATAATAAGTAGAAATCTCTTCGCCAACGTCCCTCAATAATTCTACAATTTTCAGCACATCTCCAAGGAACTTTTAAATAAATACATGCAACATTTCAGAATTCGTGAATATTTCCATATATAATTGCCGGACTGGTGTAACTTATTTGGTTATTCCGTTGGAGGAGCTGAATTTTCCATGTCCCCTCCTTCGTCGCTTACAAACTTTTTACACATGGCTGCAGGAGCGGATGCAAAAAGCTTTTCCGAGGCAGGGGCGGGGTGTGTGGAAAAATGCAGTGACATTTTGATGCCGGCACAGACCCAGCTGCCACAATTGCCAGGCCATGTATTTTTAATGAAAAATTTAACAAAATTTCTGCGGTTTAAGTGCGAAAATTGTTGAGTTGTGCGCCAGGTGGCTGATCGATAAAACGTTGCGGAAACGAACGCGGAAGTGCGAATTTTCGCGATTCAGTTGATTGAAAACATACGCCAGCTGTCGTCCCGATATAAGCCCGGCAAATAAGGGCCTAAGGCCAAAGCGGATATGAAAAGGATACTCGTTGTAAATTTGTGTGTGTGTAATGTGCAACGGAGGCAGCATTAAAGTGGGGGGAGAGGGAGTGCGAGGGTACATGGTAAAGTGTCTGGTAAACACAGAATGAAATTGCATTTGCATCGATGACCCCCGAACGAGAACACTGGGGAAATTGCCTTTCAAATATGCATAGTTATATGTGTATGCTCCGACATGCTGCTTGTACTCCTTCTTTTACGGCCAAATTCTTTGGCAGTGGCTAACACTTTGCTTCGTTTAATGTTTCTATCCCCGGGCAAAGTGTTCAGCAAAAGACGATGCTGGAGCATCTTGGACTTCGGGCCGTTGGCTTCCGGCCCAGCCAGCTCTTAAAGCCTGGTCATAACTGCAGCTTGTTAGAGTTTTGCTGGAGTTTGCAGCTTGCATAATGCGTTCCAGTTTAGTGCTCACTTCATAAATGCGCGCAATTAAAACGCTCAGCACACACACATGAGTTTGGGGCCAGTCATTGTCCAGCATGGCGTATGCGTAATGTGGCCAGCTGGCGGAGAACAAAGAGTTTATGTTGGCTGAGCGCAGTTTTAAGTACGAAACTTTTGGCTAGTCAGTTTATAATCGAACTTAAGTCAATGGAATTAAATTTTCTAAAAATACTGAGGCTTTTTATGAATTGTAAAATTGAATCTTGTACGTATTCTCTTCTGTTAAGCTTGGTAAATTAATTCTTAATAGATTACTAATTAGTTTTTAAGGCTCTATATTAATTGGGAAATTTAATACTTTAGTTTTGCCCTCCCTGTTTCGTCCAGCGCTGGCAGGTACTCAAAACGATGATTGTTGGAATTTTCCCAAGGAGTAGATTACCAAATATGAGCCAACTATTCAGACTTAATTTACTGGCTGCCATATTTAATTAGTTTCTGGCTTTTATAGATCATATTTGCTAACATTCCGGTTTCAAATTTAAACCTCAACGCTTATCAATTGGCTTCACTTGTTTTATGCGAAACTGGATAAAACTATGTCTATATACATGTATATTTTGTATATTTTCGCCGTTTCAGGTTTTTGGGCAAATACAAGTGCATAGTCGGGAAAAACTGCTGAAAAAAAAATAAACATAAATTGTTTGGCTGCCGCCCTTTCACGCCACCCTGCTTTTCTAACCAAAACCCAATTTTTGCGAACACTATACTCGTATACGTGTGGAAAAAAGGGCATCACGGGAGGAACAATTCCGGAATGCTTTTTAAATTGAATTTTTAAATTTTTTGTACAACAAGAGCATATTTTGTAGCTGATTTTTTTGTGGATTTTGTTTTGGTGTTAGCCTTTTTTTAACAGCAGATTTCTCTCTCTCACTCTCCGCGGCTGTCAACTTTGTAACATCTGACCCAACGCCAAAGGCCCAATGCAATTTGCACCGCTCCCCCATAAAAAAAGTAGAAAGGATAAAAATAAAGGGAGATCCATTACACATGGCATAGAAAATTGTAACATAAATTCTGTTGGGGTTGGCGGCACAACTGCGGTTTCAACATTGTAGTTAAAAATGTCACAAATTATTAATTGTAAGCGGATTTATTTAGCGGTCAATTGTGGGTGCGGCTACCAAACTAAATTTAATAATAAATGTTTAAGCTTGGCGATGTTTTTTTTTTAAAAGTGCATGTAATATTTATGTCGATGGCCAGCATTGTTCCCAACTAAACAAATATGCTTTGAATATATAATGCTTTCGCCTCACAATGGATTTTTATTCAATATCAAACCAGACAAATAATACATTAAATCCATTGATTATTCAAGAATTAAATTAACAAGAGCCACTGTATTGTTTCAAGGACAATCGCGGCGACTAATAAAAACGGACCTTAACATTAATATAATGATGGCCTTATCGGAGTGTTTGCGACAAAACTTAAATGCCAATTAAATAACATTAAATTGTGCGAAAAATGGACCCAACAAGCGGCTGTCCCGCAAACACAAGTCCTTGAGCCGACAGAGAGAGACTGTCAACATGACAAAGGAAAAAATTAAGCAGCTAAACAGGGTTTTATAGACGGCCGGCAGAAATAAACAAAACAAGCGAGGAGAGGTCGGGTTCCTGGATCCTGGAAAATCTGTAAGCCACGGCAACATGACACTCACACTCGGACACAAAGCCAATGGCAAAGCCAAAGCCAACAACATAATCTACGGGTTGTCAGCAGCCCGAAAGACCATAAAGGCGGCCAAACGATGGACAGGCGCAGGGGCCTGTCGGGGATTCCCCGAAAAGGAGCGGAGCAAACAAATTAGTATGCAAGTCGGGCAGCAGATTAGGACACCGAAGTTTTCGCGACATAAACGGACAGCAGGCAACAATGGAGACAGGATACTAGGATAGGACAGGACAGGACACACACTCACCACACTCTCACTCGTCCATTTATGCTTTCAAGCGCTTTTTCTCTTTTTTTTTTTTAGGTTTTTGCGGATTTAGTCGAAATAATGAAGTCGGCCACTGAGGCGATCTGTTGCTTGTTATGCTTGCACCCAAAAAAAAAGCCACAAAGGCATTAAAAAAAATTATAGAAAAATCTTAGAGATGGTTTCGTTGGGTTGCTACCCATTTTGGAGCATAAGGAATAGTAGAAACCTTAAGGAAACCTTGTATTGCCATAAAAGTTAGTGAAATTTTTATTATTTTTATGAAAAATGGAAATAATATATTGAGTATTTTAACAGTAAATGGAATGTTAATTACTATAACTAAATTTCTTTAGTATAATTATATTATATTAAGTTTAACTTCCTTTGGAGTTTATTTATTTGTATCAAGTTTATATTGTAAACATCCTGACTTCTATATAAAATACACCTTTTTTTATTGAAATACCTTCTTAACCTAACAACCAAGCTGTCAATCGCAGATTAAAAGTATTAATTTTTTGGCAAAACACTCTAAAAAGTAATCAATCCCTCAAGCCATTTCTCATTGGGTATTTTTACCATTACAAAAAGTATAAAAATGTCAGCCCGTCTGCGTACCTTGACAACCTATTTCCAAAATTAAATGTTTCTGTTGCTGGCCACCTTTTCTTTTTTATTATTTCTTGGTTTTTTTTTTTGGCTGACAGATGACTGGGTGGGTTGTGCTTATATTTTTTTTCTTAAATATTTCATTAAAAATTCCCAGCACAATTGCTTTGGTTACGCGAAGCAACAAAAAATCCCAAAAATAGAATAAATCTTGAGCCCGCAGTCAACCCTTGAAAAGTCACTGACCAAGCCTGAGAAATTGTTGAATAAAAACCCAACTAAAGATATTTAATTCCAGAAAATTGCTATTATCAGACGTTTAATGTCAAAGGAAAAATGTTTCATATTGAGCAAGTCCTTTAAATGGTATGTAAATAAATAATAAAGTTAGGCTGTGGGAAAGAAAATGTAATAAAATGTGGAATTTACAAAAATGATAAACTAAGCTTGGCTGTAAAATATATTTTAATAAATGTGTCGGCATCCATTTATTTTGACCTGCCTTTGGCAATTTGTCACAGTTAGCCAGGTTATAAATATAAACTCAATTCAGGCAATAAAATATGCAAGAATTTCAACTTGTTTTTGCTGCTCAAATAGAGAGAGAGTTTTTTCTTGTTAATCAATGGCAAATACATCTTATGTGTTGACTTTGTGTAAAGTCAATGTGGCAGAATAACTCCATTTTATAATTTCCAAGTGGAACTGCACATACATAAGTAAATACCAATCAATTTTGTGACACTTTTTTTTTTGTTGAAAAGCTATTTAAAATTAATCACTTTGAGGTGTTTATTTGGTTAGATAGAAAAGGGTTTCTTTAATTTGAGCTATCTTTGCCATAAAATATTTAAAGAAATATTTGCATTTACTTTACTTAAACCCGAGCGCAAATGCTTTAACAATGTATGTATTTTATTACCCCAAGTTTGCCTGCCCCCTGAATGAGATTTTGTTAAAGTTATGGCCGACACATACTGGCAGTCATATAATTTTCATATTTTCACATTTTCGTACATTGTTTAACCTGCTCCCTTCGTCCTTTCACAAACAATGTGTGTGCAAAACGTAAGTTTGCGTGCTTGGCGCATATAAATTAGTCGCTTATAATATTCTTTTGGCATTTTTCAAATTTCCAGTTCGGTATTTGCTGGTGCTGCCTGGCGGTGCCTTTTGCCTGGTGAAAGAGTTCGTACGCCATAAAGTATGCAGCTTACGTGCTCAAGGCTCTACCACACGAACCGATGGCAAAAAACAATTATTAACATATTAATAAATTTTAGCATATTTGAAAGGCCATAATTCTGTGTAATTCTAGATGCCTGCAGCTGGGCAACACCTGAACGAAATTGGATAATCCACGCCGGGGCCTGGGGTAAGTAATTTGCATTTTTTATGGCCCCATGGCCATGACTGATTGTGGCCACCGAAAACCAGGCAGGAATATTTCTAGCGATTAAGCCAGATAATGGTTAAGGTTTTTGTTGGCATTAACTTAACTTATCGGCGTTAGTTCAAGTGCAGTTGGTTTGCTTGTCTGCCACTGTGGGCCTTTGTTCGCCGTGCCATTTGTGATTCTTTGTGACGAAGACAGCAACTGTGATTGTCATGAGTCCCAGCAGCAGCAAAGCGATTCCCGTGTACTGGCCAATTTTGGCAGCATTTAATGCCAGCTGTCAGGTGGAAGGATATTATTATGGAATTTTCTGATATTGTAATAATTATTTAAGCAGTACCTTTAATAGGCTTGTGAGGCTGTCATCCAATTCAGCATGGATTTGCATTGTGAAGAGCGGGGCATAGTGATCGTAGGCCACATCCTTGAATAAGCTATTAGAAAGATTTCATTTTATTTATGTATTTATCGAAAATGTCGATAAATTAATATAAATCAATAAATTGTAAGTCAAAGTGTTTAAATTCCATACAAGGTTTAATATTTTTACCTCTTAAACGTCCTCAACTGATAAATAGTTTTGCTAAACAATTTAAATGTAATCAAACGTTCAAAGTTCTTCTTTGTACGGAAATTTTTTGAAATAAATTAGATATGAACATACTAATTTATATAATATATATCGATAGAAGAAATCCGAGATGATTTATCGGAACAAATATCGAACTGGGTATAAATCGATTTTAGCATATATATTTTTTAAAATTTTTATTGGTGGTGGACAATCGTTTATTTGGATGTGAAAGAATCGATATTTCGTTTTCTTCGATTAATTCGTTTTAGGTTTGTTCAAAGATTGCACAAAAAATCAATGCCCCTAAAATCGATGTTTTCCTAGCTCTTCTCCATATCAAATCGAAATAATAAAGTCGAAATAAAATACAAATTAAGTTACAAATCGGAATTCGCAGAAAATATCGATGCAGTATCGATATTTTCAGATATACCTTTGATATTACGCTTAGTCATATCTCTTTTCTATCTCTCAAATCATCTCAGACTATTCCTATAAATGTATTAAGCCCCATTATCCATCTCAAAGCTTCTCCCTTTATTTCTACTCACTCAATGGCCTCGTCTCGCTGCACCAGGACGCTAATCATGAGCTGCCCCTTCAGGCTAAGCGGAATGCCCATAGTGGGCTCCATTAGAACGAACATGCCGTGCTCTGACTCCTCGGGCCGCAGACCCGTCGTGTTCTCACGGTACAGTTCGTCGGCCAGGTAAAAGTGAGGATGGGACATGTAGAACGGACCGTTGAAGGCAGGTGGTCCAAAATCGAGGACACCATTGCGAGGACACTCACGATTCGGCAGGCAGAAGCATTTGGTATCCGGCGACAGCTGGCCGTTGTCCAGGGTGAGATTGGTGGACTCGTAGCGCCAGATGGGAATGCCATCGATGGTTAGGTTCTCCTGGGGGAAGAGATTCAAATAGCGGGCGGCATCCTTTAGGAAAATGGAAGTGGGCTGGTCCCACCTCCTCTCCGGTGACCAGAGTTCCCCCGTACTGCCATTGACCTTGCCGCACTCGCCCGGGTAATAACCTGGCGTGAGCGATGATCATAGAATTATTTATTAAATTATTATTTATTCTCCCTGGCCCCACCTGTGGTATTTTTCCCATTCCATAGCTGAAGATCTCCCATCTGGCGGAGATCGCCGTGGCCCGTGTGAACCGTGAAGTTTCCCTCGGCCGTCTTGGAGTTGTTCCGCTCGTAGAACCAGCCAAAGTTACTGCTGTAAATGGGCAGCAGGGGCGAGTGCAGTTGCTCCACAAAGTCCAGCAGTCGGTCATAGTAGCCATCGAAGAGCCACTGACCTGCCGGGTGGGTCATGTGGGTGTCGCCGCCCTCGCGGTTCAGTGCAAAGTTCATGACCTTGCGCAGGGTGCGGCGTAATCGGCGCGAGTACAAGGCAGCTGTCTAAATCGGATAGCGGGATTAGCCGGGGCTTACTCCACGTTGTGACACATATTTTCGCACAGAATTCGCGGCTTACATTCGCAGATAACGCGTTGCATGGGGAAAACGAATTCAAACTTACCAGCGATGGAAAATGTGGAGCCACTACAACGTCCTCGAGCGTGCCATTTGACTTTTCCGGCAGGAAGTGCCAGGTGCGTTTGCCAAAGTAGCTAACCTCCGGACTCTGCTGGCTCCACACCAGATCCTCCTTGACCTTAAAGTCGCTGAAGGTGTAGGGTCCCAGCTGCTCAAAGTGCGGCCTAACTCCGGCCGTGTTCAGCTGCTCCGGATTAGTCCAGTTAAAGAGGTAGATGGTGCTGTATATGGGCATGGGTGTGGTCACCCAACGCTTGAACATGAAGGAGTTGGGGCCCAGCGGCATAAGGCTACGTATCCACTGGCGGGAAACCGCTGGCCAGCCGGCGGTCAGGAAGATACCAATGGCTAGCACCACGCCACCAAGGCCGAAAACCCAAATTTTCTGTTGGCGAACACTGCAGCAATTGCAACACATCGCGATCGATCGATTCCGGCCAAACTGGTCTCGCAGGCACTTAATCCAGTTATATTTATTGGCTTTCTTTTTGCGTTCTCTCTTGAGGGGATTCATTGATGGAAGAGTTTTAGAGATTAGATTCGGCCAGCGGACCCCCAATACGGATTGCACTCCAAATTAACTGCTGATTGTTCTATATTTAAATGTTGTTTTGAATTCTTAACTAGCCGCAATTCAGATAGGTCGAGTGGTCAAAAAAAAAGAAAGCTTTCTATAGTTAGTACACACCCTCAACGGAATTTGTCGAGTTGTCCTCCTTTATGAGTTGAGCCAAAATCGGTAGAGTTTTTGAGATAAGAAAAAAGTTACTCAAAAATCGGCACTTGCCGGATTTGGTCACTTAATCGGTGCACTTGGAGAAAAGAAAGTCTGCTTTAACAGTTCATTAAATCGAGAATACGCCAGATTATATGGCAGATCACACGTACGAGTATATCATTTTTGTCTTAAGACCAAGTGGAGGAGGTTGATAGTACAGTCTGCCCCGCTTCCATCACATAAACTTATCAGCAAACGTTTATACTGGTTATATAATAACAGTTCTCTGAACTTAGACTTGAGAATTTTAAGAGCATTATTGGCAACAAGTTGGCTTATGCCCAATGTTGGAGTTCACGCTAAAAACTATATATTTTCTTTCAGCTGAAAGGGAAAATAATTATTTGAATTCCTGTATAATTTACAGAAATAATAAAGAAAATTAAATAAAGAAATAATAAAATAATAAATAATATTTTTTCAGTACTGTCGTTGTATATTATATACATATTAAATATATATTTTATTTATCACACTATGTTCTCAGAAAATCACAATGGAATGGAATATTTTCTACAAATTCCGATTGATTTCATCGGCCACCGAGTCGTGCTCGGTCGGGGTTACCTCGTTATCCTTGAGCCCCAGTCGATCCGCTTCCGCTTGGCGATACCATTTCCGCTTGATTGTGAGCAAGGTGCCAATGGCTATAAGGATGCAGCCGAGACAAAGTAATCCGACTCCAGTATATCTACCAATGGCGGGCAGATTTAGAGCCAACTAAAGAATAAACAAAAATTTTTTAGTAAATATAAAGGAACACAAATATCTAAATTATATTAATTATATATTAAAGTAAAGATCAGCTTGATATTATTTAAGTAAGCCCTGTTTTGTCTTATATTCTATATATATACCCTTAGTTCCGAGGCCAGAGCCTCATCGATTTCAGCGCGACTGGCGGTGGTGAACATTGGGGCATAGAAGCTGGGAAGCCCCTTTAGAATACTGCCGGATAATATTTAATAAATTATTGTAAGTACCTTTAAATCTGCAATACAATCATAAAACTACTCACTCAATATCCGTGTCCTCCTCTATCAACAAGGTGATCATCACATTCGCGTTTACCTTCAGCGGCACGCCCATCTTTCGCTCCATGATGATGAAGAAGTTGTTAGTGTCGTAGTCGGGATTGTAGCCATTGATGGTACTGGCGTAGCTCTCATCCGCGTACATAAAGTGATCAGCGGACAGGTACATGGGCACACCATCCGCACAGGGTCCCAGGTCCGTGGCCCCGGTGGCGGGACAGTCGTCTGGCTGCTTCTCCACCGGACACCAGCACTTCATGTTACCGTTCACCTGGCCATTGTCGAAGGTGTTGCGAGTGATTTCGTATTTCCAGCCCTTGATGCCCTGAATGGTCTCGCTTTCGCCGGTGAACTCTAGGTTGATAATCCGACAGGTGTCCGGTATGAAAATGGTCAGTGCCTTCTCCTTGGGCTCGTCGGGCACGAAGAGATCGGTGGTGCTGCCATTGAGGCGACCGCATTCGCCCTCGTACCAGCCGGTATGATTTTGGCCCTTCCAGTACTTGATCTCGCCCATCTCCTTGATGTCGCCCACGCCCGTGTGCACGGTGAAGGGTCCCTCGAAGTCCTTCGAACCGTTCCGGTTGAGGAACCACGCAAAGTGATCGTCCTCGATCTCCGGCGCCAGCGGATTATTCAGGGACATGGCATAGTGGAGGAACTCGTCGTAGAAGCTATCGAAGAGCCACTCGGCCGCCGTGTGCGTCACGAACAGGTGTCCTCCGTTTGCATTTAGCGCCTGGTTAAACATGAACTTCAAGAAGGCGTTGCTGTTTCGCATTTGGTTGGCAGCGGCCTTAAAAAATTAAAGAATATATTATTATCATTGCAATTCATTCAATTAACTCAACTCACCAGCGATGGCAGATGTGGGGCTGTGATTAAATCCGTTTGCTTGCCACCCGAGAGTTCCTCCTCCCAGAACCAGGTTCTCCGGGGGTTGAAGGTCACCGTGCCATTTTCGTGCCACTCCAAGTCCATTTTCTTTCTCTCCTCCCGATAGACATACGGGCCGAGCTGCTCAAAGCTGGGCTTCACACCGTACGCCTGCACATCGTTGGCATTGGTCCAGTTCCACAGATACATATAGACATAGACGGGTATGGGCAGCTCCTCCCACTTCTCAAATGTCTTTGAAGTTGGCGTCAAAGGCAGGGCCTGCAAGTAAATCAATTAAATAGATTTGGACTTCAATTTGATTAAGGAAATATGTCTAATTACCTTCATAATCTGGGTGTCTATAAAGCCGGGCCAACATATTATGGCCAGGAGTCCGGTGACGGCGAACATTGTGCCCAAGCCAAAGACCCAGACCTTCTGTTGGGTCACTCCACAGCACCTACAGCACATGATGTCGATCCGAAACGAAGACTGTCCACCGAATGTCCGGCGAAGGAATCGAACTAGCTTTTTTATTCACAAAGCACTTAATAGATTATCCATAACCCAGTGAAACCCGGCGGCTAATCAGCATGTCTGCCATAATAATTCGCTTTGCTTTGTTTGCTCACTTGATAGCAGCTGCACTGGAAAGTTACCCACAAGCAAAGTATAATTTAATACAGAAATTACTATGTGTTTTAAAACCCTTGAAATGGGGTCTGAAAGTATCCAGGGCTAATATTTAATGTACCAAATTCAGTGTGTGTTTGTTCTTTTTAAAAGATATACAATGGTGTAGCATCATACTTACTTGTTGCATGTTTTATTCTACAATAATCATAAAATAAATATTAAATATATGTACTTTCATACATATACATAAGTATTCATGCTGATAAAAATAACTTCAATTGTTAGTCAAACTCTTAATTATATTTAAATATATTTTACTTTGCCATCACTCTATTTAAATTGAAATATTGTATAATGAATTCTAATTCAACTATAATTCTCTGTGTGTTGATTGGAAGTTATATATTAAGCAGTCCCAAGGCCTTGATAAATGCAGACTACTGCATTGAAGTTCTTGTGAATGCCTTCTTATCAGCCCGACTATATAGGTAGTAACTACTTACTTAATACTTGAACATTAGAACACTTGGTAACTAATATCAGATTATAAAGACATTAGCTGGGAGCCTTATAAAAGTATACAATCTTAAAATAAACAATCAATTTCCATTATATGGCTGAAAAGGGTTTTAACAATTGTTTTTTCAAATGTATCTCTCTGTCTTATAGTTGATTAAACTATAATTGCGGTCAACTATTTCTGCCTTGAGTCTCGCCATCTTATCGATTATATATATGTATGTATGTGCGTGCATAGCATTTTGTAGTGGAAGTGCAATTTTATTATCAACTCTGCCATAAAAGATCACTTTCCAGGGGATAATCTAATCTGGCTAAGTAGCTATCGATTAGAGCTATGCAAAATCATTTTCTTGCTCGGCAGCCACCTGGACTGGCGAAAAAGGTTTTGTTGGCCCAACATGATTAGCTGCTTTTCGAGCCATAAACCTGGTGAAGTTAGCCAATTGCGACCACAAAATGTGCAATGAGTGCAGGGGAAAATTTGTAACATTTTGTGCAGAACTGTGACTAACTTAAAGCAAAGCCAGCATTGAAAACAACTTCCGACTAAACACATTGCTCTGTAATAGACACCACATTTAATAGGCTTCCTTGGCTGGCTTGGTTGCCAAAATTAAATGCATATTGCCACTCAGCTTCTAAGACACTGGCAATAATTGAAATTAGTTAGCCACAAAAGCCAAGACCCAGGTCTAGTATTTCAATAGAATGTGCCTGCCACTGTTGATTTCCCCAATGCACTCCAATAAATGCATAATCAGCAGCTTAAGTAAGTTAGCAAATACTGAGGAAATGCCTTCACTGAATGTTCATTAATAAGTGAAGAGAATATGGACGAAGGAAGATGTTTGCGCCTTTCCTCAGTACTTATGACACAAATTGTAGTGTCATAACCAGTTAACCTTTCAAATGATTAAAATACAAATTTTAATAGGTTTTCATCATTTCCGAGCCATTTATTTTTGTTTTCTTTATTTTTGTTTATATATAAATATTTGTAGTTCTTTGTTCATATTTAATTATATTAATTATTATACACATACACACATATATGATTATTGGTTTTGATATATAGGAAAAGTACGACGACTGCAGTTCAGAACATCTCAGCAACATCAGCATTTTTTAAAGGTATTTATAAACGCCATTTTTGTCATTAGTTGAGGTAGCCATTAATAATTTAGGCCTCAATGGAGCCCTCGGCCTCCAGTTGGGCCTTGCGGCTTGGCTGTGCATGAAACATATTATTTAATAAAATATATAAACTGTATAAGAAAAGGTTGTTAACTAACCTTGGGGTGCATCAGGATGAAAGGCAGCTCGGCGCAGAGCTCGCCGCCAAGGGCGCCTAGGAAAAGCTTGACTTTCACAGCATAGGATACAATAATGCCAAAGGCATCCCTGGCATCCTGGCTGGCGATGCTGAATGGAGAAAATATATATTAATTAGTCAAAGGAAATTATATCGAAGAGTTATATTTATAATATTTCCAGTGGAATATAAATTTGTGTTATACTCACAGTGTGGTCGAGGCCAGAGCGGTGTCCTTGCGTTTAATGTCACCCTCGACGGCGATGCCGGCGCGGTCACAGTTGGCCACCAAAGTGGGCACCAAATACATGACCTTTTGCAGGCTGGAGCCCGGATTCAGGGGGCATCCCTCACTAGTCTCCATGAAGGCAATCGTGTTGCGGAACTGACCATTCTGGAACAGCACCACATCGACACCTTGCTGCACCATGGCCTTGACCTTCTTCACCACCTTGTTCGAGTTATTCCGCACGCAGATATTCACCGAGATCTTCTCTCCATGATGATACAACTGCTTGTCGAGGGTGACCTCCAGCTCGAGTTCGCCGGGCGACAGAAGGAAGTCCTTGCGCACCACGGTGCAGGGCTGGATGCCCTGCTTGGTGGGGGCATACTGCACCTTCCGGATGCCCAGATTGATGGTGCTGCGTCGATGCGACCGGTCACAGTCGCTGTCTCCGGTGAAGATCTTCACAAAGTACTGGACACCGCATGGCTGGCTCTCGTCGCTGGCCCGCTGCTGCAGGACGACGGAGGCCGGCGAACTGGGCGGCATTTGCATCACAAAGGGATAGGCATTGGAGCCCAGCTTCTTGAGCAGGCGCTCCTGCATCTTGGTCAGCTGAATGTCCTGCTTCTGGGGCGGGCACACCTGCTGGGAGACCAGGGTGAGCTCCTTCTGGAACCGCAGGCCGATCATCTCATCGTCCTCCCGTCCGTAGCGGAAGTTGCACACCAGCTGCACGAAGATCTTGCGGTTCTGGCGCACGTACTCATCGTCCAGCACCACGATTCCATCTGGAAGAGGAGTGTTTAGTGTAGACCAAGGATGCTAATTAATTGGAGATTATGGATTACGAAAGGTAAACTACCGCCCCCACCACGTGCTCGGCTCGGTGTCATGTAACTAATAAGCCGGTTTTGTTGTTTAATTCAGGCGTCTTGGCCTGCATAAATTATGGCTAAATTTAATTATGTCCAAGACGGGGGAAAGTGAATGGACTTGATATTTGCTTGGCCCTAAAATATCTCTATTTGAATCAAAGTTAATTTCATTTTTCGGAGTCTACTTTCGGGAACAAAAGAAATATCTCTAGTGGCTTGAAAACTTTGTAGAAGTTTAGTCACTAGATGACAGAATATATTCTTATGATAATTATATTGATTGTGGTGTTGAATTTCGAATGAATACTTTACCGACTTGATATCTATTATATATTATTTATTTTATATCTCCTTTTCATCCCGATACCCACCGATTGGCTCCACTTGCGTAACGGAATCCACAAATTCACGCCTGTTCATGTAGAGCGTGATCATGTTGTTCGGGGAACACTTCTTGAACACCTTGAAGTTGACCACCATTTTGAAGCTGTTTACTTTTGCTTTTTCTCCGGAAATATATATATATATATTTAATTAATAAGTTTATAAACTTTAGTTCAACGTTTCGCGCTCGTCTGTCTCGGGATACGCCGCGTTGCGTTGGCCGCTTGGCTATTAATTAGCGCTCATTGGCAATCCGGCCTTTATACCTGGCATTGTGGCACCTGGTGTCGCACCTGCAAATTCAATTAGCTTTTCTCTGGTTAGCTTCCTACTACGGCTTCCCTTGCCTTGGGGCGCAGCGCCTTTGATATTGACATTGCAACCGAAGAGCAAAATCGATGGATTGTCGAGTACAACATGGCGTATTAGCAATGCATCGCCTTAAAATAGCCAACTAAATCGATATAGCCTGCGTATTTTGGTTTGTCGTCTTTTCCACTCGGTCTTGCTGGTTCCTAAAAGTGACGCATTTATACAGAAATATTACGTGGATGTCCCCGAACCCCAACCGGGGTTCTTGTCTCTTCCCTGTTTACGTAATTCTTTTTAATTTAATTGAGGCTTTTACG
>JAEIIG010033351.1:0-26726 GCA_018904695.1 Drosophila parvula | reverse complement strand
GATCGAACCGGGGACCTTTAGATCTTCAGTCTAACGCTCTCCCAACTGAGCTATTTCGGCTTTCGTCCGTGGGCTGGCTAATATTCTATAAGCCGCCAGGAGAACCTGAAAAATGTTCCTTCTCGTGCTGAGAAGCGTCTATCGCTTTTCTCCCCTTTTCACTTGCGTTTTTGCCTCTGTCTGGATTTTCCGATGAGGGCGTCGCGTGTTGCAATCATTTGGGGGCAGACCCAGAAAATTCTCTTAGGCTTTTTATACAAAGCTATCTCTCTTCCTTATACAATCTTTAGCCATACAGTAAGAGTCAACAAAATAGCGTTTCAGAAGACTTAAAGAATATTTTACAGAAAGTAACTTAAACTAAATTATTTAGTTATTAATGTTATTAGTAAATTATTAGTTATAGTAAATGTCTTAAAATAAGAATAATATATATATTAATAAATAACAAAATAAAAGATAAAAAGATTTTGAACATAACTGTACCCTGGTAACTGTACATCTGGCGGAACGCTTAAAATTCACGGTTTCTTTTAATTTTTCTGTTGAAAGAAGTATTTATTTTCACCGCATTCGTTTACTTTCTATAAATATTGCAGCATCATTGGAGAGGGTTGAATAATTGCGAAAATTTCACTAATATCTTAAATTGGGTAGTTGGACAGCGTGCGATACTCGGCTGCGGTGTCCGAGTGGTTAAGGAGATGGACTTGAAATCCATTGGGTTCTACCCGCACAGGTTCGAATCCTGTCCGCAGCGGTATATAACTTTTTAACTTTTAAGTAGCAAGAATACCTTTTTTTTTCGTTTTGTTATGTATTTTGTTTTCATTTATACTATTTATAACACGATTATGTTCTGTGATGATATATAAAAGTTTAATTGAATAAAATGCTAAAACTTAGTTTTAATGGCAGTAAAACAAGTCCAGTAAGAAGTCTTTAAAATATAAAAATGAATTGTTTTAAGCCGGGGACTGATTTAATTTACATTTATTTCCTTTGTTTATGAAAACCTCTTTAGGCCACTATATTAATCCCTCTGAAGTCATTACAATCCCCGCATCAAATCCTTTTGGTTTCTGTGTATTCTTTGTACGTCTTTGCTACAAAAATAGTTTGCATTTTGATTTATCTTTAAAACTATGGTTTTATATTTAAAAAGAAACTTAATACAACACGTCTGTATTAGTACATTAGCCTTAAAACTAAATCCCGGCAGCAGGCAGCTGCTTACTGCTTGGGCGGTGGTCGGTAGACACCAACAACGACGGCGTGGTCTCTCTCATAAGGCTCCAGCGTGAGCTGTTCCTGTGGCTTCAGCTTGTCCGCTTGCATCTTCTTCACCTCGGCGGCAAAGACCGCTTCGGGCTGCGCTGTGGAGTCAATGCAGGAGGCCTTGATCGAGATGACAAAGTGTCCGCCGTTCTTCAGGAAGTGCTGGGCATTCAACGCCACAATACGGCCCTGATCCGGCTGGGCAACGTCAGCGAAAATCGTGTCCACCATGCCGACCAGCATGCGGTACTTGTGCGGATGGCGCGCGTCCTCGATGATGGGGATAATGTTGGTGCGCTTCTTTGCCACATTGATCAGATCGCGACCGGAACGATGTGAGAACTCCACGGCGTAGACAAGACCCTCGGGTCCCACAACGTCAGACACATGGGAGACTGTCGTTCCGGAAGCACCGCCCAGGTACAGGACCTTAGAGCCAGGTGCCATGTGAATCTGCTCTACTCCGCCCAGAATGGCAGCAGCCAGCTTGGAGCGGAAGGGATTCCACACACGGTACTCAATCTTCTCGCCATTGGTCTGCAAAGGAAATACAAGTGTGATTAGGAAATGAAAACAAAATGATTAAAATATAGTTTAGCTGGGATGGTGCCTCAGTTGTGCATTAATTCTAAGCACGCCTTGGAGCCCATGCAACTGCTTCACGTGCACCTGAAGTGCACACAGCCACAGGTAGCCGCCGAGGATGCTCATGGCCACATAATGCCATGTTCTGTACCCCTGCACAACCTCATCATCAGCGGGATTCAAGGAAAAGATAAACAAAGCAATAACAACAAACCTCGACAGAGATGCGCTTCTCGCCGTAGACTTCAGAGCCAGGTACAAAGTTCCTGGTAACCAGAGCATCCTCCTTGCCGCGGGCAATAAACACTCCCTCGTGACGATGCGCTTCAATGGTGACTGTTTTGCCGCCCTTGAAGCCTCCGGCGCCGCCTCCACGTCCACCGCCTCCGCGTCCGCCGGGGCCACCTCGGCCTCGTCCGCCGCCGCCTCCTCGTCCGCCGAAACCGCCGCCTCCGCGTCCGCCGCCACCTCCACGGCCTCCACCGCCGCCACGGCCTCCAAATCCTCCTCGGCCACCGCGGTCTCCACCACGGTCACCACCTCCACGGCCACGGAATCCGCCGCCGCCGCCGCCGCGGTCTCCACCACCGCCACGCCCACGGAAGCCACCTCCACCGCCTCCTCCTCCTCCGCCGCCACCGCGTGGACTAAAACCTGTAAAAGAAAAAGATTCCATATTTGAATATTCACCTATTATTAGGTTAAGTTTGGCGCTCTATTCGTAGTTTAGGCGGCGCGCTTTTGTGGATGTTATAGCTGATGGTTTTTCTCACCTGGTTTGCCCATATTTAACTGCTGTACTTGTACTTTTTAATACAACTTTCGCCGAGATGTGATTGCTGCACTTAAACACGCGGCACCAAACTCGAAAAGAAAAACACGTGCATGTCCACGAGTGACCAGATCTTGGAACTATCGTTTAACTTAAAGTCGCTAGCTTTATTTGCTGATTTTCCCCTTTACAGCATCTGGTCACACGCAAAATAAAACGTAATGACCAAAAAAGTAACCGTTTTGACGTACTAAATTAACAAAGACGTTACATATCTTTTATAATGCAAATGTCAACTTACAGCTTGACGCACGCAACAACAATGAGAATATTTTCCACCAAGGCAATTGGTTACACAAAATGATCAAAACTTAATCACACAAACCTATCCAAAATTATTCGATAGTTTGATTTCGCCTTGTTAGTTCAGTGTGACCTACTGCTAAGCTCTGACGAATTTTAGCATCAAACTTTGGTTCCTGCATCTGGTCACCCGTGGCTATGGCCGTCTTGCTCTTTCTTTTATTTCCGCCTTTTGCCGAGAAAGTTGAAAAATCATGGGTGAGTTGAGGAAAAGATTGGGTTTTGCGTGAAATAAACAAACTTACTTGCTGAGCAGTGAACAAATGGAGCTAGCAATGCAGTGCGGCTGAAGACGTAAGTGAATTTGAGCTGAACTGCCTGAAAAGTGTCGCAAATGCAAACAAGTCGGAGACTTGGAAATTCTAGTGGCCACAAATCTAAGAAAATAGACTGAATCTGCAGTTGTATCAATCAATTATTGTGTTTTACTAATACAAGAAAGTAATGTGCACCAACTACAAGTGCTATTTGTGTAGAATTCGCATTTCGCGATATTTAAAGTAGTGGGCTCGATCTAACCTGAAAACCGAAGCCGCATAAGCAAGCTGCCATTTGTTTACATTGTGTTGGGCCGTTAAAACAGTGTTCAGACAACTAATGATTTACCTTGATTTGTTACAGGCAAACCAAGAGGTCTGCGCACTGCCAGGAAGCACGTGAACCATCGTCGCGACCAGCGTTGGGCCGACAAGGACTACAAGAAGGCTCATCTGGGAACCAGATGGAAGGCCAATCCCTTCGGAGGTGCTTCCCACGCCAAGGGAATCGTGCTTGAGAAGGTGTAAGTACAGAGTTCCCTTCCAG
Organism: Drosophila parvula; assembly: GCA_018904695.1. Taxonomy (NCBI): domain Eukaryota; kingdom Metazoa; phylum Arthropoda; class Insecta; order Diptera; family Drosophilidae; genus Drosophila; species Drosophila parvula. Next base: position 22,924 of record JAEIIG010033351.1, on the reverse strand, counting down.
ATGTGTGTCCCCGCCCCCGGAAAAGTGTTTTCTTTCCACAGATCCCACGTCTCGACGCCTCGCAGTATATTTTTGTGTTTTGTTGTGTTTGAAAACTCAAATCACAGGATTATACTGTGAGATGACAAACGTGCCAGCAACGTAAGCGTACAGTACAGTGAATTAGCTTTAATTATTGCTTCCTAATATGGTGACCAGTTTCTAATCCATATTCTCTCTGCCTCCACAGCGGCGTTGAAGCCAAACAGCCTAACTCTGCCATCCGCAAGTGCGTGAGGGTGCAGTTGATCAAGAACGGAAAGAAGATCACCGCCTTCGTGCCCCGTGACGGTAGCTTGAACTACATTGAGGAGAACGACGAGGTTCTGGTCGCCGGTTTCGGTCGTAAGGGTCACGCCGTCGGTGATATTCCCGGTGTCCGTTTCAAGGTTGTCAAGGTGGCCAACGTCTCTCTGTTGGCTCTCTACAAGGAGAAGAAGGAACGCCCAAGATCTTAGATGACGATGCATCTAATCTTTTTCCAGACAAGCAGAGTTAGGGTTTTACAAAACTAAATAAAAAAAAAAGAAACAAACGATGTGAATGTTTTAATTAAATGTGATTTTTGGTTATTAAGTTATTGGTTTCGTTAAATTGGGGAATTGGGTTCTAATGGCCGAACAGGACTTATCATTGTAGAGAGCTGTTTTTCTACTTATTTTTTAAAGATTTAATGTTTTATATACTTGTTTGTGTTTATGTCAAAGAAAGCCGAATAATTAAGTTAGTTAAACGTAAAATATAATGTGAATAATATAATATGCATGCATACTGTTTGGTATAAACAGCCTAAGTGATATAACTAACTGTGTCAAACCTCCCCATTCTTTCCTGCCAAATATGTAATAACAATACATTAGGCCGGTTGTGTATGTAAATAAATTCTTAAGCCATGAAAATAAGAAAATGAAACAAACAAATAAATAGTACAACAAAATGTAATCATCTGGCACCATTTTTAAACGGTCTGGCAACACTGACAGTGTTAGAAAGCCTTAAGCTGCACATGCCTTGCAACACTCTTTGCCGCGCTTCTTCCAATTTAAAATCTACAGTAGTTTAAATTTAACTAAAATTAAACCAGAGTATGTAGTCCGTTTAATAAAAAGAAATCCTATTCCGCTAATAACTTCATTGTCAACTTAGCCTCATTGTGCAATGTTGGAACGAACACTCCCTCTTAGCGAACTGCAGTGCATCTACTCGTACCTACCGCAGTGGCGGCTGCTTACATAACAGAACGGCAAGAGAGCCTCAGAAACTGAGACAGCCATCATCAATGCATGAGCCCGGGACCTGGACCAACGTGTGCCGAGCTTCAATCAGCGATAAGGACTCGCAAACTGCACCTCCTACCTGGCGGTGCACTGGGAGAAATCAATGCGGCCAAGAGTCGCAGTGAAAACGGGTTCGATTCGAGGGCAGAGTCTGATTTCTTGCAGTGCTGCTGGGGAGACCTGATCTGCTTATCAATAATTTGTTTTTATTCCTTTTGCTACGTTTAGGCCGAGATGCGCTGGCGATAGCCGCTCAAGTGTCACACGCCCACATTTTTGGAGCAGTCGATGGAGCCGAACGGCTATTTGCACATACGCCACGCCAATAAACTTGTACCCACCACCGAGGCACGCTTTGATCCGATCCCCCTACCCAGTTCCCAGTTCCCATTCCCATTCGCAATCCTTATCCCAGCCCCGTTCTCGTTCTTTAGTCTTTGGTCTTTCAGTCTTTCGGTCTTCTTCAGTCTTCAGTCTTCCGTCTTCGGTCTGCGGTCGGCACACGCTTGCGCCAGTATCTTTTGGGCTTTTCTTTCTTTTGGTCTGACCGATGCTGGAACCTTTTGCCTGACTTTGGCCCCTCCGCACATAAATCCAAGTCCACATCCACGACTTGGGCTTCGACTTCGACTGCGGCTTCAGTTCGCCGGCGGCAATTATCGCGATGTGATAAACAAATATTTTGCATCTAAGGTAAGAAGCGAAGGCTTTCCCGGCATTCTGGCGCTTAATTATGAACTCCGTTTGGTCGGCGGCCACCGCCTCCTCCTCCGATCTCCGAAGCTCACAAGTACGAGTACGAGTATATTAAATGCCCTGCGCGTGGCCTGCCAACGTACTTGACTCGTCTTCTGGGAGGTTCGCCGATCTTTTGGGCTTGGCTTGGCTCTTGGCTGCCCGCCGCTGCCAGCAGTTGTTGCAATATGCAATTTGGTTGCTTATCTCCAGCTGGATACCAATCACAGCTTGGCCCCTCTCCGTGGTGGGTGGAGAGTGAAATAAAAATTAAATATGGCTCTATTTGAATATTCCCAGCTTTTTTACGGCCTCACGGGGCGTATGCGTAATGGGGCCAAAGTGTAGTGGAGGGAGAATGATTTTCTGAAAGGCAATTGAATTGGCATGGGAAAAACCATTTGATTTATTGATTAATCCTGACGCGGTATACATTAAGTTCTTATACATATATCACTGCTAGACTTACGTTATAAGGCAGTTTTAGTAATAGTTTGTAATTTAAATTTACTTAAGATTTGTTCAAATTGTATGTAAGATTAGGGTATTGGTATGGGAAGATAAGTTTTATACTTTGATAGCTTGAATAAATTCATTAATACATCCATACATTGATCACTTAAATTATAAGAACAATATGGTTAGTAAAAGAGTTTACTAAATGTTCAAGGCATATTTAGGTGTGAATGCATAAGTGGGGTCGACTTATACACAAACAATTTTCCACATTCTTCCCTGTGGTTCAGGGAATTGAATCAATAGCAAATAATTATCTAAAAGTACACCTTTCCCTGTAGATTCTTCCTCATATTTAACCCTTGTTTGATCCCCCTTAACACCATTTTAAATATAGATCTTTTCCTACCTTTCCTTTTGCCAAAAAGAAACCCATTTAAATCTATAGTCGAATCTCCCTTCAAATATCTCTGCTGCAACTCTTTTTTGCCCCATTTGATCCACATAACACCCTTTCCCAGATGGTTCCGCCGCACACATTGGCATGCCTCTTCGCGTATATTTGCATACGCTCTGTTGGCATCACTCTGGTATGGGTGGAGACCCCCTGCTCGGAGTGTGTGCTGCTCGTGTGTATTTGTGGCCCCGGCACTCACACAGCGGCAGGCGTAGAGCAGACCCCAGCGACATTGGGGGCCTCCAACCAATTGAAACAAACCAAATGCAAAGTCGTCTCTCCCACAACAAATGAGTCGGGGAACAGGTTTTCCCTGTCCGAAAGTGAGACTCCGGCGAGAGAGAGAGAGAGAGAGAGAACGGAATATTAAATAAGGCTTGTTTCATTAGATTCAAAGAACCCGCCGCGCTGCTCGGGGTCTCAGCTTGGCTTGGCTTGGCCTGGCCTGGGAGCCAAGTCACCTGGGTCTGTGCCACTTGCTCGTTCCGCTTTGCTGAGCAGCTGCCGCTCTCTGGCCGCTCTGGCCCAAGACTGCGAGTTGCGCGAAAGGTTTCGCTGGTGCTTTTCGCTTTTTGGCCTTATAGATCGCAGATCGGGTCTCGGTCTCCGAGGCACTGGCAGTGGCAGCGGCAGAGACGGAGGCAGAGACACCTCTCAGGTTCAGTTCACAATCTCCGAGCCCGAGAGAGCATCGATCGGTGGTCGACGAGTTCAGTTGGCTTGCGGTTCGTCATCAGCGTGGTTCATGCGGCTCCGACTCGGTCTCAGACTCTCGATATCGGGCTATAGCTTTAGCTTTGGCTTTGCCTCTCCATTGACATCGCCATCTGCGTCTCCCCGGTTGTAATCATAAATATATCTACATACAGCGACTGACTGACTGGCCGCCGTACATAGGCCCAGTTACTTACTTAGTTAGTCTGTTGGCTGCTAGCTGCTAGCTGCTGGCTGTGCATTTTCATTTTCCCAAGAGTGTTGTTGCCGCTGTCACAGTGTCCGCTCCCTCGAGCGGCTTGTGTTTGAGAGTATCTTGTGAAATGTCGTCGAAGCCCTTGATTTTAGGCAGTCTATACGCTCATTAGTGGTGCCCACCGTCCAGACTCTCGCGGATCGGAAAAGAGTGTTCATTGAGAGCTGAAAAGCTGAAAAGTGTTTGCCAAGAGCACCGAGATAAGTTGGGAAATCTAACTAGAAAGAGAGCGTAGAATCCAGTCAAAAAAACGTTCTAAAAAGTATTGCCTTGAAGCCAAAATCGATCTTAAAAGTTGTTTAAAAGATATTCGCTGGAAACTTAAATAGAGTTGGAAAGGGATCAATCGGAAAATCCATCTAATGCTCCGAAAAAGTCCAAAATCTATCTACAAAACGTTTTAAAAAGTGTTCTTTAGAGGCCGGGTTGGTCCAAAATAGTATTTCAAGAAAAAAGTTCTGTGAAGTGCCGAAATCTCTAAAAACTATAATTGATTCTGTTATTCAAGAATCAAAACAACCTACAAACTAACCTGTGAACTGAGAGTTATCTTAAAAAAGTATTGGTACCTACCATCATATCTTCATCAAGTGTAATACCCCAAACCAAGTGCCAACAAACAAACCCTTTAAAACAACAATCGAATCCAAGTGCCAAGTAATCCAAGACCCAAAAGAGTGTTTCTTTCAAGAGGTACCAGTAAATCGGTAGAATAATCAAGTGTCTCGTACTACCTACCCTCTAAAAGAGCACAAAATAAAAGTATCTACATCATTAGCTGATTGCGAAATCGTAACCGAAAAAATGTGGGTTAGGGTCTAGCTGCAGCGGAAAAAACAACGCCAAAATCTGACAACAAATGGACGCAAATTCACACATGCCGAGTGCATAGATTTATGGTTGGAACTGTATCGGGGCGAAAATGTTGGGACCGGCTAAGCAGTGGTAGTACCAGAAGCACTAGTACCACCAACCACCAAGCACCACGCAGTCCACCTGCCCCACCGACCGAAGGGAAAAAACTAACGGAATAATGCAACATTAAGCAAAATGCTGCTGGCCCTGCTAAAGCAAAGCTCCAAACAACAACAGCAACAACAATCTCAACCTGCCACCGACTGCAACAACAGCAACAAGAGCAACAACTGCAACAACATCAACATCAGCGTCACCGTTACCACGAACACCGCCGTTGCCGTATAAAAATGGAACCCTCATATGATCACGAACATCCACATCATCTGCTAACAAATTACAAGTAATATTTACATTTTTCCCATGCTAAAAATTTTTTTCCTCGCTGTTTAATTATATCCAAGCGAAGCGAAGATACATATCTTCAAGATAATAACCATAATGAAAAATGGAAAAGCCGTCCGTGTAGTGGTGAAGAAATTCTGTAGATCGTGTGTATGTATATATGCCGAGTGAGCCGAGTTAGAGGGTGTATATATAGCCCCTCCGATGACTGGGGACTTTTCAAGACTTAGTCACAGAGAGACACAAATACTGAGATACTCGCACTGAGATACTAAAGATACTGGCACGACAGCGAGAAACACCGTCGGCGCGGGGATGCCATAAAAACGGGTGTATATATAGGGGTATATACGGGGTATATAGGGGGCATGTACTAATACCTGGTACCTGGGAATTTTGCTTAGATTTTTCTTAGTGTGGCCCCAGTTTCAGTTTTATTTTTTTTTTCCAGAGACAACACACTTGCACTTGTGTTCGTATCCGCTTCTCGCTTGTGAGTTCTCCTCTCCGAATATGTAAATGGACGGCCGCGAATAACTTAAGAACCGTCTTCGTCCGACGTCTTTCGTCGTCGGACGGCGGCTCAAAATTGGTCAAGTGGAAAGTAAACCAAGACTCCCCGGGCCCTCGTCTCGGGGGTGGAGAGCCTGGGAACGAGCACAGGTCTGGCGAGGAGAGCCCCCGAAAAGAGGTTTTAATTTCCGTATATATTTCGGCCAGAGGTCATGCAGCTTTGACCATTAAAAAGATTTAACTGAACAGATCTAAGCAGCTTGATAGCTACGCATGAGGTTTTGATATCCGTCTATATATATTATATATATATACCCCTAAATATGTATAGTATAGCCATAGTTTATGCCTCCGACTTTCGTAGTTTCCGACGGGAAATTCCCGTCTACAAATTGGCTACAAAATTATGAATGGAAATGTAGCCATGAAATTGAATTAAGTACAGATGGAAAAGCTTTGATAAATCAGCAAAAAGAAATTTGAAAAAACATTTCAGGGAATTTGGGGGAATCTGAAAAAACAAACACCAGCAGATATTTCAAGCGAAAGCTTGTCGCATATTTTGTCACATTTTTTGAGATCTTCCTGCTGGGCTCGGCTCACAAATCAACTTCATTCAGTTTGATCTTTTATGGATCCTCCATAAATCAAGTCAAGGCTTCAATCTAAATAGTTTTCCACGTAAAAATAAAATTCAATGACCAATAAACAAGCAGCTGTACATATATGTTGATTTCCAATCAAGTTTGGCAATTAATTAAGATTTCATGGTGACTAAGCTGGTTGGAGGAAATCTTTAATGGCTTACACAAAAGCGTTTTAAGAATTGTTCAATAATTGCCACAGTTCCTGGTTGATCAATATATGCATAGTGATAAAGATAAACTTAAGTTCCCCTTTTACTCTCAACCAGGAACTAAAACTTGGCATTGACGCAGAAGGAGATTCCAAGCAGCTGTAACTTCTTGGAAGAGCCAGAGATAAATCTTTCGTAAATCTTTGCTTAAATCGCGTGTCGACAGGTTAATTGGTTAATTGTATTGATGTATCTGCGCAGGGAATGTCAAGAAAAAGTACAAAAAGGTTAAGTTTGGAAAGTTGTCGACGAGATTTGAGAATGCGCAGAATTTCTTTAAGCCGAGTTAGAGGTTTTTTTCCTATAAAGAAAGGGTAATAAAGCACAAATAAAAATATACAAAAATATATCCACTTTTGAATCTAGTTTTAAGGTTTTTATTATTGCTCTTAATTCAATTAAAATTCATAATCAAAGAACAAGATACAAATAACTAACCAATAAGCTAAAAAAGAATCAAAACCTAGAAAATATTGTTAAATATATCAAGAATATACTTAACTCAACTTTTTCTGCCATCATAAGGCCTCTATAATTATCCTCCTATGGAAACATAGTGAATCTTGTCAATAAATCGAAGACTAACTATTCTGAAGTGTGAATCGTCTAATATTTCATTATTAAATTAGAAAAGCCTTTCAAAACTTAATATTATTTGCAGATGATTTCCCAAAGGATTCTTGGGAATATAGTTTTGGTTTCTAACTTTAAACTCAGAACTTTAAATGCTTCGAACATGAGATACGTTATGACCAATTAACGATCACAAATTTCAGCATGAGCCATATAAACGTTTCGAGCTAATTAATTTTAATAACCTCAATTAGTGGTTTGCCAGACATTAAATCTGTTTGCACCCTATAACCCCGTATCATAACCCCTTAAATCAGGACTGCAGCCGACTGCTGAAAATGTGGCGAACCTCCCCCGGGTGGCCATTATCGAGGGCCAGGTCTGGTTCCCTGCCATTTAAATTTTGCTCGTATTTTTATTCGAAATCAACCAACTAACCAACCAGCTAAGTACAGAGATCCTCCACATGCAATTACTCTAGTTACTGGTGGTACGTGCATGTACGAGGCAACACTGCCTCCATTTCCATGCAATCCATATAATTTAGGGCCCGGAGACCCCGGTCACTCCCCACCTGCGAGGGAGTCGGCGTCGTCTATGTGTATGTGCGTGCTAAAATCCATTAAGTTTTTGTATCTTTTTTTATGCTCTTAAAATCGCTTGTGTGAGAACTGGGTCTTCGCCGTTTCTTCTCGGGGAAAATGGAGGCGGATGGCGATGGTAGAGGTGACCGAGGTGGAGATCGGGCGACGACAGGCCGCAATAAACCTCATTAGCCGAACGAATCCGAAGTCGGCTTCGCTCGCTCGGCCCTCGAAGAGTGATGGTGATGATGGCAATGATGATGATGATGATGCTTCGCTTGCTTCATTAGCTTAATTATGTACCCGAGGTATACATACATACATACATACATACATCTGTATATAGGCGGCATATAAATACCATATACAGCGGTGCTACCTCACCAACACGATGAGGCGACCAATACACACAGAAAAACAAAATTACCATTTTAGGAACTCCATTTGGAATTAAGACATTTGTCATTAGAGGTTGTCGCTGATGGGGTCTAGCTTTTATTTTAAATTAGGCATTTAAATAATACATGTTCTTGCTTTTTTATTTAAATATGTACGAGGAATGTAAATGGCAGATAAATAAATTTATTATTTTTAGCGTCGTTATAGGAATGTGAATGAGTAACCCTTCTCTTAGGCATAATTTAACATTGATATAAATTTTCTTTTAAATTTTTCCTTTAAAGATGACTTGTTATAAATTGAATATAAACATTTATATTATTGAAAAACGCACTTTGAGTTGGTATAGGTAAGGTTTTCAAGCACACGCCGCTATACACAAACAAGTTTGCACTTTCTGTCGCTGCTAAGCTACATATGTATGTAATTCGGTGCAGACTTGAGTACCCATGGAATAAATGTCTACAGTTGTATCCTTAGTATTCATAGCTCATTTTCCAGTTGTTTAATGCCAGAATTAGTTGTAATTAAAGCTGAGAAGCCGGTTCTATATACATTTTTAAGAACGTTTTTTCTTAAATTCATATTGCTAATTCCTAAATTACTTGAGTATCTGAATTTTCCGAGTGTACAGTGTACACCTTCTTCTCCTCCATTGTGCGTGTCGCGTCGATCTCATTCGCCCAGGTAGCGCGTCTTTTCGTCCGCGTCCGCGTCCGCGTCCGCATTCACGTTTATGTTCATTAAAGCTAAGATGGCGGCTCTGCTGGCCCGGATGCTGGGCTGTTTATGCTTATTGGTCAGGCGGCATCTACATACACGCGGCTGCTGCCATATGTACAAGCGGCCATGGCATGCATATGTATGCGTAAATGGCCGATGCGATGCGATCCGATCGGCCGCCGACAACTGTGGGCCTGCGTCGTTAAGTTATTCAAGTACATCACACCTGGGTCGCCGCCGCACCGCAAAGATACTGCTCCAGCTCGAGCCGAGAGCCGCCGCTGCCGCCGCTGCTGCTGCTGCTGCTGCAACTGGAACTGGCCCAGGTCGTGCCGTCGAGTTGCTTGGGCCAAACTCGTTTTCCGGCCTCTTGTAAGCCTCTGAAATCTGTTTTTTTCTTTCGCATTCGAATACTCGGGTTGGGGCGCCTGCAGCCACACAGCAGGCAGCCAATAGACTGCAAATGGAGCAAATGGAGAGCCGCCGAAGATGCCTCTTTGCTGGCCACACCCACCTCTGGTCCCCTCGTCTCGTCCTCTTGGCCAGCCGAAAAGCAAAATGGCTTTTATTACCTTGCCGCACCACTTGCCCAAGCCGAAGATGAAGCTGACTTGGCCCAATGCCAGTTGGCTCCAACTGAGGCGCCAAATGATTTGCCATTCTAAACAGGCAGGCCGGTTTCGTTCTGGACCAGAACTTCTGGTTGTCTCTTTGGAGGCGCTAACCTGTAATGGAGTCCGATCCGTCCACTCTAATTAGTTTTAAGTGCAGCTCTGTATCGGGTCTAGATGAATTATAAATCAAGGTTGCTAATTAGCATAGCTTGCGGGAGAAGCTTTCTAATATATGAGGGTATAAGCACTTGCTTCCTACAGTCAAAGGGAACTTAGAAACTCTACAGAAGACTGAGAACTTGTATTGTAGGAAATTCTTTAATTAATTTGTCAGGTATAGATATGTTTAAACTCATTATGTTATATGCTATACTATGGTTTTCACTACATCGCATCTTTATAAGTTTTTTTAAACGATTTCAATTAGAGTTTTCTTTGGTTATTTCGCTCTACTTTAGGTTTCACCACATGTAATCATTAGTTGTACCCCTGTCCCTACATAAATAATAACTTATAAATTTATTATTAAATATGATTAGAAAGATCTTTTTGCAGGCTGCATTTCTGGGCAAATAAAGGGCGAGTTTGTGGAGTTTATGTTGTCGAATCAATAATGGGCTTTTAATGAGATTACAGTGAGACATTAACCGGACATTTAGTAAGCGTTCTTGAATTAAACATATAAGAGACATTTTCCATATTTCTTTTTTATTTTTAAGGTATTCAAAAGGTTTCTAACCTTTTGTTAGAATCGAAAAATTGTTCTTACCATCTATGCCTTGTTAAAGCCACGTAATACCGATACTTTCTTAGATAGAATCGGTATAAATTATCACTTATTAATCAAAATATTTCGACATTAACAATTTTATCTAATTCAATACTACGAGTATTTCCTCATTTCCCTGTCAAAGAGACCTCCTTGAGTCACGTGTGAAATCTCTTTCGCTTACCAAATCCATGGAAATAAAGCCAGGAACACTAGAAAACCATTGTCAATGATTGCCTGCCTGGGCCACCGCGATTGTTTGGAAGCCGAGAGACAAATCTGCCCAATCGTTGTCACATACCTGTCCAACTCCAGCTCGGAGAATCCCCTGGCCGCCTGGCCCAGTCCTCTAAATAGGCAACAGAGAGGCTAGACAATGGTATTGACAGCTCACCGCAGCGCTTGGATCTGTCTTAATTACTGTCCCATTTGCTGGAATGTCAGCTTGTCAGACCGAAGTTATGCGGCCCCCGAAACGCTTTCTAAAATTAGCCGGGAATATGGAAAATATAGATTGGCGGGGACTCTATATTAGCCGACTTCTGCTGACAATTGTCTCCGAAAAGGGGAATGGGGATCAGGTTCGGGTTCGGGTTCGGGTTCGTCTTCGAGAACCAACTTAAAAGGCTGTCTTCAGCAGCGCGGCAGAGCGTCACATGAATCACAATATGCTAAAGCGCCTGACACTCTCCAGATCAATGCGGCGGCTCCTGAATGAAGCCGATGCTCCAGCAGCCCCGGGGCTTGTTAAAAGGGAGGAGTTGCCTACTTTTGTGGCAGCCACAGGAGGGAGTACCCCCTAGCTTCTTCTTCCCCTGTTCACCATCTCGTTGGACTCTCTGTGGCAGCCACCACCAGAGAAGCCGCTGTGCTCGTAAACAAAACGTTCCACGGTCCCCAAGTCGCCGGCGGACATCGAGTACTCTTGGACAGGGGACACTGAACGGAGGAGGAGGAAGAGAATGAAGAGGATGAGGATGAGGATGAGGAGGAGGAGGAGGTGGACTGGGGACAGGCAGCAACAGCGGCTGGCTGGCCGCAATGTGGAATATGTGGCATTTTGCAAAGATGTTGACATTTTGCGCGCATAAAAATGCCAACTTACCGGCCACTGTATGTGTCCTATTTTAAAATCAGGGCCATGGCTAAGCAGTCCGCACGGCCACAAAACTGAAGCTGAAGCCAAAGCCAAAGCCGAAGCCGAAGCTGAAGCTCAGAGACTGAAGCTGGCTAAGCCGCGCATCTGCAGGAGCGAAGCGGAGCAGCGCGGAGCTTGGATCGTGAGCGCGCTTAGGATAAAGCCAGACCGACTGCGACCAGACAGCCGACAGTTGGGACAGGTTGGACAGCGGCGGACACAGCCGACGGACAGACAGTCAGGACGGTATAATTTTGTGTACCCCTTTTTGGCCAGGCGAAGTATTTAGCAGCGGCAGCCGCAACCGAATATCAAAAACGTAACGACGTCACCGAAAACCCTCAATAAATTATCAAGCCTTCTGCCGGGGCTGCTGGTCCCGGGACGTTCTCTGGGCAAAGGGGCGATGTAGGAGGAGGAGAAGGAGCAGGAGGAGTAGCTGGTATCCAAGTTCGCTAAGGGTACCGGGTACTGGGCCAACTAAAATTTGCAACTTTGGCGGCATTGTCAAGGAAGAAAGTCGCCGGAACTAGAGCGCCTAGAGTTGGGACTGAAAGTGGGAAGACCATGAAGGGAGACTGGAAGCTGGGCTTCTTAGACCAAAAAGACTCGAAGTCTTTGAATAGAGAGTCCATTGAATTAGAGGAGAATGTGAGTCAGGAGCAGAGACAGGCTACAGACTTTAAGCTGGGTTATTACGAGCTAGAAGACCAAGAGCTTAGGCACTTAAAGGTTTTAGTTGTTCAGGCTACTCCTAGAGCATTCTAGTCCTGGAGACTTCTAGTCCTAGAGGCTTCTACTCCTAGAGGCTTCTGCCTTAAAGTCTTCTAGTCCAAGTCTTAGAATTTTTAAGCCGTCGATCCCTAGAGCCTTCTTATCGTTGTTTTCTAGAGTTTTAGAAATTAGGAGTCGCGCAGAGAATTAGAAATTAGTGCAGAACAGAGGAGGGTCCAGTTCCGAGCTCGACAAACAATTAGGCCCAGGTTGCCAAGGCAAACTTAAGGTAGGCAAAAGGAACACAATAGACCAAAAAAGTAGTGGGCAGCAATAAATTCAAACGGTATCAAGAGCGAGAAGAGACGGCGGCCAAGAGTTGGTGCAGCAGCCGTAGGAGCAGCAGCGGCAGTCGAATCCCCAAAGGATCGCAGTCGGGATCTCGGCTATCCACTAGCGGGAGCTTTGGCAATATTTAAACTTGTCCATGCTCCATGCTCTGTGCTCCCAATGCTGCCTGAATTCTTGGAAGGCGAATTACTTTGAAATGTGTCGATATGTCGCAAGTTTTAAAAGTTATGCATAAAGGTCCGGCCAGGCAGAGCCAAGGCAAGCCAGACTGCTCGTTCTCATTCTCAGTCTCCAGTCTCGAATCGCGGCCTGGGTCTGATCTGGGTCTGGCTCAGGCTCTGGCTCAGGCTATGGCTGAGGGTATGGGTTGGGGGATCGTTCTCCATTCCAGCTTCTGCTCCAGCTTCTTTGCTTACTCCGCCGACTGCGGCTCGGACTCGGACTCCGCGACGGTGGCTTGTCGGAGTTGGGGCGGCCTCCTTTGATAATACAATAGCTGCACGCGCCCAATTTACATTTATGTCCGCTGACATTAAGGAGCGCACCGATGCAGGCAGCCAGCCAGCCAGCCAGCCCAGGGAGCTATCCGTTCCGATCCAGGCCGAGAGATCCAGTTTGTGTCTCTCTGGTGTCTGATAAATGCAAAGCTCGCCTGCTTCTCCTCTCCCTTTGCCGAACCCGAAACCTGGCCCATGTGCGTGCCGGCAACGCGAAAATTGTCAACGTATTTAGCAGCCCTTTTAAATATCATTATAAAGAAACATTGCGACGGCGGCGGTGAATTTTTGCCGACGGAACGTAATTCCCAGCAGTAGCCCCTTGGGAGAGCGATTAACAACGATCATGAATGTGATACGAGGCGGGGATTGGGATTTGAGTCTGGATTTTTAACTGGGGGATAACTCCATCTTTGTTTGGGTGCGATAGATGCCATCTTGGGTTAAGCCACTTAGCTTAATATGTAATTAGTATTAAATGTCTGAAGATTTAAATCTTTTGAGAAAGTCTTTTCGCTTTATATTTTCAACAATTTCAGTAAAGTTTTCTTTGAAAGAAAATAACGAGAAAAGGAAGCTGGCTTCGGAAAGCCGAAGTTTATATTTTTTAAAATGGCAGCTATATGATATAGTCGTCCGATCTGGCCCCTCTGGAATTATATCTTATACTAATTGCAATTTTAAAAAGACTAAAAGAAGTAGTAACGAAGGTATTTTCGATCTGTCTTTTTTATTTTTTAATAAAACATTATAAGATGGGAGCCTTGAAAAACAATCAATCTGTGGTTTTGGGTTTTAAACGTTTTAAAATCATTTTATTCATGACAAACTTATATAAATAAAATGAATAAAAGAGTCATAAAATATGTTATTAATAAATATTTATAAGACAAAGATTAGTAAGTACAGCCCGATCTACATCTACTGATGCTTAACCATATCCCTCTCGATTCCTGCTTCATTCCAGCTCAAAGAAGTACCCGCATGTGTCGCGAACTCCGGAATACAGCCACTCGACGGGCAGCGATTATCCGGATCATGGCGGCTACCTCACCACGGATGGCCGGCTGATGCACGAGACGACCAACGATGCCGGGATCTACCATGTGCGCCAAGGTAGCGAGCACTCCTCGCCCAGCCTCCACTCCCCAGCCATACAGAGCGCCGGATACGAGAACGAGCACTCCCTCAACGAGGCAGTGCTGGCGGCGCACAGCCACAGCCACAGTCACTCTCCGATGCCGATGGTGTCCAGTGCCTATGTGACGGGAGGCACTGCATCGGGTTCCCTTATCAACAGTAACATTCCCTTGTTGAGCGGCGCCGGCGGCGGTTCTTCCGTCCTCAATAAATTTCTATCGCATCCGCATGCGGGAATGGTGGGACAAGGAGGCGGATCTGGGGCCATGGACGATTGTGCTTCCCACTCGCCCATAGAGCCATCATCTATGTGGAGCTACGACTATAAGGGCGACCTGTGTGCCCCCAACTGTGGCTACCTAGAGCGGCACAAGCCGCTGCCCGCCGACCTCAAGTACCGACCCGGCGGAACCCAGTCAAAAAGTGCCAAAGAGTCGCGCATCCGGCGGCCGATGAACGCATTCATGGTCTGGGCCAAGATCGAGCGCAAGAAGCTGGCCGACGAAAATCCCGACCTGCATAATGCCGATCTTAGCAAGATGTTGGGTAAGTTGGGGCTATAATATAGGTATATATTTTAAGGGGAATTCCATGGATAACCTTCCTGTTGTAAAAAAAAGAAACATAGATTCTTTTCATACCTTTAACCTCATCCTTCTTCTCTGCTTCCATTCTGCTCTCCTAGGAAAAAAATGGCGCTCTCTAACTCCCCAAGATCGAAGACCCTATGTGGAGGAGGCAGAGCGCCTGCGGGTGATTCACATGACCGAGCATCCCAACTACAAGTACCGACCCCGGCGACGCAAACAGTCCAAGCTGCGGGCCATGCAGCCGGGCGCCAAGGATCAGAGCGAGAGTTCACCCAATCCCTCGGGCAACAAGACGACTCCAAAATTGTCCACGCCTCCCCTGGCCACTGGGTCCTCCAGCTACACAACACCTACCACCGACGAAAGCACCTGCAATTCAACGAACCAGAATCTAAGCCAGGTCACACCGGGAGGCGTCGGGCTCTATGAGCAGCCCCTGAAGCCCACGTACTCGCCCAGCTCCGTGGACTGTTACAGCAATGCGGATAGCTCGGAGCAGATCGAGTCGCTGGCCGCCAACTGTGCTCCCTCACCGACGGGTGGCGGCGGCGCCGGCAACTACGACAGCTCACTGCTGCTCAAGAAGCTAACAAAAGCCCCAAGTCGAGCGGCCAAGAACCGCCAGGATAATAAGCTTGCTAAGACGGAAGATAAAAGCAAGGTGCAGGCGCAGAACACACAGCAGGCGCTGTATGCCGCCACCTCTTATCCGTTGGCGCCCACATCCGTGGCCGTGGTGGCTGCCCGCGGCATGTACGTGACCTGCAATAACCGGGGTCTCCTCGACCATGGTCATTCTGTGAAGGGCACCTTTTACCCGCCTGTATCCGTGTCCGAGGACGAGGGCAGCTCCTCGATGAGGAACAGCGTGAGTGTCCTGCAGCAGCACTGCAACCTGGCCACGGCCACGCCCTCCAGCTCCTCGGGACCCATTCCCGCCAGCGAGATGAGCAGCTACACGGTCTCCATGGCAGATAACTGTGGGAATCTGCGACTTAGCATGAATGAGCTATCCGCCCAAGAGTATCTGCCCAGCGCCAATGCCGCCTACGGGATGCAGTACGAGGACTTTCTGCGCTATCAAACGAATGACTTGGATTACTCAACCTCCTCGTCGGCGGCGGCGCTGGAGCACAAGGATCCATCGCCAGAGGCGGCAGCTGGCTCCCAGAAGTGCCTCAAGTATCCGGATACGAATCAGAACTACGACGACTACGAGGCGGAGGCCTACAGCAACGCCATGCTGCCGGCCACAGCGGCCAGCTACTACACCCAGTTGCCCTATGCACCCACCTCGCTGGCCGCCTTCCCGCTTCAGCTGGCGGTGCCCTTCCAGCAGGCCACAACAGGTGGCTACGGCGGACAGCCCATGCAGAGCGGTTACCTGCATTATGGAAATTATGGGGGATATGAGAGCATGTCACAGCAGCAGCAGCAGCAACCGCAACAGCAACAGCAGCAGCATCAGCAGCAGTCTTCGCACTCGGCTCCTCCTGCCTTGTCGGCGCCTCCTGCCCAGACAGTGACCTCCAATCCCGCAACATCAGCAGCTGCCATGCAACAGCATCACCATCATCACTTTGCCCCAGGACCCGGGATGGTGGGCGTGGGCGTTGGAGTGGGCGTAGGAGAGATGCTCTTCGAGCAGCAACAGCGCAAGGACGATGAGATTAGCAACATTCTGGCCGGAGTGCGGAAGACGTGCTACAGCAATTGACTCGGATGAGAAGACATTTGTAATTTTGGTAACTAGTTTAGAGAGATATTAGAGAGCGTGGTTATAGGTAGACTTAAGCCTTCTTCCAGTCCCCCGAATCCTAGCTTAGAACAACCCTTTGTATTGTACAATGTTTTAGAAAGTTATTTAAAAAAAAAAACAAGAACAAGAACAAAATAAAGTAAAGCCTAAGAAAGTAATCGAATCGAATCGAATCAAAGTGCCTCTGGTGTGGAACGCATCTCCCAGTGACAGCTATATGTAGTTACTTATTCCCGGGGTGGAACTCGGGTCCAGACCGTGACCATATGACACAGCCACCCGATATAGACACGGCGACGGGAGTCTGCGCACTGCCCAGGTTCCATCAGGTTGTGTGTGGAGTGCAAAGAATTTTCTTTTCTCATTCGCATACGGCCAAAAGATTTTTCCCACGTTACATAAATTTTCGCACAGATTTTTCCCCTTGAAAACTATTTCCTGGCCCTGGCACCTGGCACTGGCTTGATCCAGCTGCTCCAACTTTAGTTTGTGGCAGGAATTCGAGTGAACCGAGTGAGCGCAGGATGTGCAAGTATCCGAGAAACGCATGAAAGGCACGCTGGGCGCCAAGAGAAGAGTCATCGTCATTCCACCAAAAAACCGAAATCTGAGTCAAAATTCTAATTTACTTTCAAGATCTGTAGATATACGCCGAGTGTAGAGCAATCCGGAAACGGAAGCTGGGAGGGAAAGCCCCCAAATTGTAACTGCAACAAAATTCTGGCCATCGGCAAAATCGATAAGCCTCAGCCTCAGCCTCAGCACATTCGAGACAAGCGTCGCACGCCTTCTTGACACCACCACCACCACCAGCAGCAGCACAACTGCGGCCGCCGCCATCCCAAACCACTACCTCGAACACCACCTAACCATACGCCACCGCCATCGCCATCCCACCATCATCAGTGCGTAGCCAGCATCGTTCGTAGCCAGCATCCAAAATGTCATTCATAGCCAAATTGAAGGCCACGCCATTGCCGCCTCTGAGAAACATACTGAATGTGGCCGTGCAAACGGCCCGACAGACAATTCCAGAGCGCAAGGACTACGAGCAACCGCCGGGCAGCACGCAGCAGCATCATCATCAGCAGCAACAGCAGCAGCATCCACACCAGCCACAGCCCTCAGGCATGGATGAGAACACAGAGATGAGCTCGAATCCCTTTCGGAATGCGGGCAACTGGACGGAGAACGATGGCGAGGGCGATGGCGAGTACAAGGGCGAGTACCAGAGTACATCCTTCAATGAGTACGACGGCAGGTATCAGCAAACGGACGGCTTCAGGTGGGTGTAGCTACTTGAGTACCCTTTAACACTATCCAACTAACATTAAATCCTCGTCACCAGGCAAGGCAGCATTGCCTCGGAGGGCAGTTCCTTTGTCTGCGAGGGAGAAGGTGGCGGCGGCTGCAAGATTGATGAGTTCCAGGCGGCCTGGAATGTGACCAATGCCATCCAGGGCATGTTTATTGTGTCGCTGCCCTTCGCCGTGCTCCATGGTGGCTACTGGGCCATTGTGGCCATGGTGGGCATTGCGCACATCTGCTGCTACACGGGAAAGGTGCTGGTGCAGTGCCTGTACGAGCCGGATCCCACCACGGGACAGATGGTGCGAGTGCGGGACAGCTACGTGGCCATTGCCAAGGTATGTTTCGGACCCAAGCTGGGCGCTCGAGCGGTGAGCATCGCCCAGCTAATCGAGCTTCTGATGACCTGTATCCTGTACGTGGTGGTGTGCGGTGACCTGCTGGCCGGAACCTATCCGCAGGGCTCCTTCGACTCGCGCTCATGGATGCTGTTCATCGGCATCTTCCTGCTGCCCATGGGCTTCCTGAAGTCCCTGAAAATGGTCTCGACCCTGTCGTTCTGGTGCACAATGTCCCACATCGTGATAAACGCCGTGATTCTAGGCTATTGCCTGCTGCAGATCGGAGACTGGGGCTGGTCCAAGGTGCGCTTCAGCATTGACATGGAGAACTTTCCCATTTCCCTCGGCGTGATTGTGTTCTCGTACACCTCCCAGATCTTCCTGCCCACGCTGGAGGGCAACATGACCGATCGCTCCAAGTTCAACTGGATGCTGGACTGGTCCCACATCGCAGCCGCCGTGTTCAAGGCTGGTTTTGGCTATATATGCTTCCTGACCTTCCAAAACGACACCCAGCAGGTGATCACCAACAATCTGCACTCGCAGGGCTTCAAGGGCATGGTCAACTTCTTCCTAGTGATCAAGGCCATTCTTAGCTACCCGTTGCCCTACTATGCCGCCTGCGAGCTGCTCGAGCGCAACTTTTTCCGGGGTCCGCCAAAGACCCGGTTTCCCACCATCTGGAATTTGGACGGGGAACTAAAGGTTTGGGGCCTGGGCTTTCGTGTGGGCGTCATTGTGAGCACCATACTGATGGCCATCTTCATACCCCACTTCTCCATTCTGATGGGCTTCATCGGGAGTTTCACAGGCACCATGCTCAGCTTTATCTGGCCGTGCTATTTCCACATCAAGATCAAGGGCCACTTGCTCGACCAGAAGGAAATAGCCAAAGACTACCTCATCATAGGGCTCGGCGTGCTCTTCGGCGTTATTGGAATCTATGATTCCGGTAATGCCCTGATAAATGCATTCGAAATTGGTCTCCCCTTTTAAGTTTTCCATATTAACTTTCCCCGTATTTTGTGATTCTTTGCTCTTTTCGGCCCTGGCAAGTCTTCCAGATGCTTTGCCATCATTTTGGTCAGGTCCGAGAGGTCAAAGATTCAGTTATATATATATACCATACACTCGAAAGAATAACGAAATTAAAAAACAATAATGTTTAGTCTGTAAGTGAAACGTAACGCAAGTCTTCCAAACAAGCGAAAAATGTCTTCCAAACATAAATAATAATAATAACTATTTATGATGATATATAAAAAGTGTAAGTTAAGTATATACAATTGTACGAACAGAGAATATTTATTGTATTAACATGCATTATACAAGATATAGAGAAATTGAGCAGAGACAAAAAGAAAACAATAAACTGCATAATGTACACCATTATACAAAATACAAGATACAAATCGAAATGTACGAGTATGTTATAGATAGAACCCATTGTTTATATATATACTTATTATAGTCGAATGGATTTTTTTAACGTTTAAATATACAGTTACCTATACATACTAGCCTTTAACAAAAACGACACTAGCATCTTTTAAACTCTCAATAAAGACGTCATCTCCAGTTGATCCCAATAACAAAGTCCATCGAAATTCAAAAATAATATTAAATCTTTATTTGTTAATCTTCGTTCTCGGATTGGTTTGTATAATAATTGCATAGAAAACATTTGTATAGTTTATATTGTCATGGAAGCTTAAGCATCTAGTGTTATTATGGGATATGTATGAGGCAAAAGGATATGTAAAAGCTCGGCTCGTCTTTTCATGTTAGTTTGAGGTCTTGAAGAACTTGTGTTCTTGAGTACTCCTGGTATGTTGGAATGCACCTTTGTTTATCTTATGCACCGCACACGTGGTGCTGGGGGCAGTTATGTATTCGCTCTTGTACAGACTGGAGCCGGTGAACTTGTCGTTGCCAAGGCTAATCGAGGACTGATTGCCGCGACGGGTGGTGGTGACCATGCGCTCGGTGTGGCCATGGTGGCTGTAGGAGGGGAAATCGATGCCCCCGCTGGAGCTGGACACATGCTGGCTGCCCCGATGACGCGACGTATGGCTTCCGACAGTATGGGAGTGAGTGGATTGAGATGGAAAATCGATGCCACCACCCCCCGACACATGGGTGCGTGTCATAGTTGTCCTTTCGGTTCCGCTGACACCTCCTCCACCGCCACCTGAAATTATTCGAGACATCGAGGACGATGATGATGAGTTCTTGACATTGTGCTCCCTGTTCTCCTTATGCACGTTACAGGTCCGCCGCTCGCTCGAGAAGCTGGTATTCAGGTCGGAGTCCCGATTCTGCCGATGGATGCTGCTGTAGCTCTGGCGCTGCTCCCCGCCATGGGGGGCACTGCTGGAGGGTTGCTCGTGCAGATTCAGAATACTCTTTCGCATCATCTTGCCGTTGGAGGTCAGGCTGCCGTTGGCCGTGTTCGAATCGCTGGTGACGTTCTTGCGATGGAATATCGTATTTGAGACGTCGGCTTCCGAGGAGAACTCGCTCTTGCGGTGATGGAAATGCTTGGAACTGCTTATGTTGGCAGTTGTGCCACCGGTTACAATGTTGTGGCTGGAGTTCCTGCCCCCGGAAACCACTCGGGAAGTTGAGTCATCTGTGCTGCCGGATAAAACTCTACTTGTGGTATCGCCACCGATGATATTGCTGGAGACATTTCTTCCGGAAACCACACGAGATGTTGAGTTTGTCTCCCCAATTATGTTGCTGGAGACGTTTCGGCCAGTCACTACTCGAGTGGTTGAGTCCTCCGTAACGTTGCTGGTCACATTTCTTCCGGAAACAATACGAGTCGCTGAAGAGTCTCCAGTCACAGTATTGGATATAGTTCCTCCTGACACCACTCGTGAGGTAGTGTCTGCGCCTGTGATATTCCTGGTGACGTTTCCTTGATTCGTTTCGATGGCGCTCGTGGATAGATCAGTTTGGACTAGGTTGTGGTTTCTCTGCATCGACGTGGTTTCCTTATGAATGTTTTGCGTGTTTTCAATATTTGTCGTTGTCGTATTTTTGGCCACGTTCTCGATCACATTTATCTTTGCTGGCCTCTTGACATACTCGGTCTCGGGTTCCTTTTTGTGACGACTTCCAATCACAGTGGTTACCTTCTTCGTAGACACTACAATGAGACCGTCGACAGGGTTTTGGCTGTTTGAATCCACCTGCTTAACTGCATCCTTGCCGGATACAAAGTTCATCTGGTTGGTAGTCTTAAGGATTGAAGTATCACTGCCCAAGGTAATGGATGAACTGTTGTGCTTGTATTTTTGAGTGCGTTGAACCTTATCGACGGATGTCTTGTTGGTAGTCGTCTTGTAATCATCCTTTCTGGTAACTGTCATAGATCCTTCCAACTTAAGGTTGTCGACCGGGCGCTTGGGCGTTTCTCGTTTAATTGTCTCTGTTACTGTCGTGCTATCGGTCTCGCTTCGGTCGGTTCTCTTATAAAACTCTCCCTCCGGCTTCAGGTTGTCCTTGGGCTTCTTTTGGACGGGTCGCTCCGCAGGCCTGAAGGCCGTTTTATCGGGTGTGTAGAATTCGCCTTCCACCTTTAGGTTATCGCTTGGCTTCACCTGATCGGGCCGCTTGACGTGATGGTATTCCTCCTTCTGGGTGAATGTCATTTCTCCCTCACTTCTGAGATTGTCCTTACGAACTACCGTCTTCACCCTGTCTGCCGGCCTGAAGCCTTCCTTGTCGGGGATATGCATCTTACCCTCCGGTTTCAAATTGTCTACGTACCTCTTTTGTTCGGGGCGAGAACCAGGCTCATACTTCTGTTTTTCAGGAGTGTACATAACGCCTTCTGGTTTCAGATTGTCTTCTGGCCTTACCGGACTAGGTCTGACAACATGCTGGTATTCAGTTTTTTCCGTGAAAGTCATTTCTCCTTCAGAGCGAAGGTTGTCCTTATGTATAACTCTGGTCACCTTATCAGCAGGCCTATACTTGGCCTTATCTGGGATATCCATCTCCCCTTCTGGTTTCAAGTTGTCTTGAGGTTTCTTCTGCTTGGGTCTTTCACCAGGCTGGAATACATCTTTCTCTTGAACGTAGAATTCTCCCTCCACCTTCAGGTTGTCCTTTTGCCTTACAACGGTTACCCGCTCTCCAGGTCGATATTTCGGCTTTTCGGGACTAAAGAATTCACCTTCGGGCTTCAAGTTATCAGTTGGCTTCACTTGGCCTGGTCTAACAACATATTGATACTCTTTCTTTTCCACAAAGGTCATCTCACCTTCAGTACGTAAATTGTCCTTTTGGATGATCTTCTCAGTTTTGTCCGCAGGTTTGTAAACCTGCTTTTCGGGCTTAACAAATTCTCCCTCAGGCTTTAGATTATCCACTGGTTTCTTCGCTACCGGTCGCTCTCCTGGCTTATAGCCTGGTTTTTCTGGTGCATAAAAATCGCCTTCAGGTTTCAGATTATCCTCGTGACGAACTTGGGTTGGGAGCTCGCCAGGTCTGTATGGCTGCTTTTCTGGACTGTAAAAGTTTCCTTCTGGTTTTAAGTTGTCATGTGGCTTTTTCTGAACAGGTCTCTCGGCCGGCCGGAATCCTGGCTTTTCTGGAGTGTAAAATTCACCCTCAGGTCTAAGATTATCCTCTGGCCGGACTTGCGATGGTCTTTCTCCAGGTTTGTACTTCGGTTTCTCGGGGCTGTAGAATTCACCTTCGGGCTTGAGATTATCCTCTGGCTTTTTCTGGACAGGTCTCTCTGCAGGCCTGAAGCCAGGCTTCTCTGGTGTATAGAAATCTCCCTCTTGTTTCAGATTATCCTCCGGCCGGACTTGGGATGGTCTTTCTCCTGGCTTGTACTTCGGTT
>JAEIIG010033346.1:0-83679 GCA_018904695.1 Drosophila parvula | reverse complement strand
ATGTTGAACCTGTATATTAAATATTTAATATAATACGAGAGCATTAGGAAACATCCTATTTGTTAAGAAAAACGTTATAATGAGGGATTCCTCATTACCAGATTTGAAACCTAATAAATATCAGTACATAAAAATGCAATAAAATATTCTAGAGACTAATTTGATTAAACGTTTTTTATGTATTATATTTTTTGAAAGCAATCGCTTTGATTTCAAGTCCTTTGCAATTTTCAAAAATATTTTCTTAGCCGTTTCAAGCACTTGAACCAAATCAGGCCTAGGACAATCTGTCCTTCGTTTTTGGGGACATCTCTCTAGAGTCCCTAACCTACCACAAGAGTCCTGCTTGAAAACTTTCTTCTCTCTCTCTCTCTCTCTCGCTAGCGTGCCAAACTTGCTCTCCTTTGGCAACATGTTGCCAAAGGCCTGCTGCCTCTCTCGGCGCAGACGCCTCGGGAAATGTTGAAGAACCAAATTCGTGGCGACTTCGCGTACAGCTTCGTTCGCGACACCCGAAGTTCACTGTACTCGGGATCGCACAGTTCGTGCCCTGAACTTCGTTCTTAAGCTAGAACAAAACCGAAATTGCAGTTAGTTGGTAAGAAGCGTTCTGCGGCAACGGGCGGCAAAGCGGAAAATCGTAGAGTCGGGAAAGCCGAACGCAACCGAAATGGGAAATACCTGCTGACCAGGAGCAAACACACAAAAAAAAAAAATAAAATAAATAAAAACATCAAGCAAACGAAGAAACCCTACGTGAGTGCAAGTGTGGAAAAGCGGAAAAGCGGTGCAGTGGCGGAAACCGCGCTTCGCTTACATGTGCGTTTGTAATTATGCAAATTGCCGGGCCAACTCTTTCGACAAATGGCACTCAAGTGCAACTGTTGCCCCTTATTTTGCCCACATTTTTCAACCTGATCCCCCTGACCTTGCCCCGGGTGCATTTTCCGCCGCCGGCCCGGAGTGGAAATCCGCCCCGCAATGTTATGCCGCATGCATATTCATGCCGCCAAAAGCCAGAAACTGGGCCAAAACTACAGAGTGTGCAACAAAATACACGAACAGTGGCGAAGAAAAAAATCAAATAGAAAATAGAAAATGGAAAATGGAAAAACTAGGCGACCCAAAGGGGCCAACAAACAGTGACAAACAATTTCTGCTCAATTTAAAGCCGCTGCGAAAGTTGTGCTCCACTTACCTTCGCTCATCTGTCAAATCCGTATAATTTCCTCTTTTTATTATTTATTTTTTGTCGTCCTTTCCTCTTTTTTTGTTGTTGTTGTGTGTGTCGGCAACTTGTTGTCCTTGGTCTGCGTTCTAGGACTCTCCTATACAAATCCAAGTCAGCGCCAGACTCCCAGGCTCTGTGCAAATAAAATGCAAATAAATTATTTTTATTATTCCACTGTGACAGCTGATTTTGGGTCTTGAAAAGGCGCATTTCACAATTTCTTGTGCTTATTTTTTGGCCATTGTTATGGCTCTGGGTATTTTTTTATGTCGTTGAAAGTGGTTTAGCTTTAAAGTTTGCTTGGCAAATGCATAAGCGAATTATGTGAGTTGATTCCGAGTCCGAGTCCGAGTTATGGCTTTGCTTGAACTTTCTTAAACTAAATACCAGAGTTTGAGTGATTCAAATAAAATCACAGCAAGTGTTCAAGTTTTCTGTGTGCCAAATGAATGCTGTGTGTGTTGTTTTTATTGATGTCTGACTTTGTGACATTAGGAAATATGTAAATTGACTCAGCAAATTTCTGCAGTCCTGTGCTGTGACCAATAAAATGTCCATTAAGTCGATTTGTAGGAATGCCTTTTGTAAAAGTCAATTAAGATAGCAGATAGTCGTTGAAATCTATCCATATATAAGATTTAATCAGGTTGGAGAAAAAACTTATTTATTTAGTGCAGATTGTTAGGATTTAAAACATAATTTTAATGTTAGAGTTCAAGGAGTTATTAGCTTAAGACTCTGGTTCAAATATTTTATGCAAACAAGTTTGTTTCAGTAGTTAAATATGTACCAACTTTTGCTTATTTAAATAATAAACTTTTGACGAAATTATGGGGATATATACTTAAATATTTTATTATACCAAGTCGAACAAATGTCTGGAGACTAACCGAGAACAAGAAAACGATGAGTTTTAGTTCTCTGTTCTTTATTCATTAGATCTCTGCTTAAGACTGAATTCCTGAGTAGAAAATCTGAATTCTAGTGCCCTTTGTTTATAGAAGTTCGGAAGCGAGATCGCCCACTTGAGATATTGGTGTTTACATTATTTGAGAGTGATTTTTATTGACTTCCAGAATTGTTTGTTATTGAGGAGCGAGATTGCTCCGAATATCGATTGTTTACATTGATTTTAGAGTGGAATAGCCCACACTGTATATTCTTATTTCTTAAAACAAAGTAAATATGTCACTATATACATTTTTAAATTATTCAATAGTTAATTGATACAAAAATAATGAGTTTTAAACAATATTTCTTATATTCAGCACTTAATTCCGAGTAGAACAAAATAACTTGACAAAATAAATCTTAACTAAACAAAAA
This sequence comes from Drosophila parvula, assembly GCA_018904695.1. Lineage (NCBI taxonomy): Eukaryota > Metazoa > Arthropoda > Insecta > Diptera > Drosophilidae > Drosophila > Drosophila parvula. The sequence goes on along the minus strand of JAEIIG010033346.1, from coordinate 81,122 downwards.
CAAAACAAACCTAGCTTCATTTAAAAATAAATTCAGAACTCAGTAAAATTTTGAATATAACAAAAATAGTCTGATCTGATTTCATAAATATTATACTTTGTTAGAGTAAAGGTAAAAGGCAACTATATTTATAGATCTTTGACTTTAAAATCGGAGCTTTCATTAACACTTAACTAGAACTTGTTGTAGCATAAACTGCGATTTATTTTTGCAACTGAGACTTGAACTAAAAATAAACAGGCATCATTAATAACTAATAATTACTCAGCATTTAAGTTGGAGTGAAGCCGGCAACGAGGATTTCCATTAACAATTGGTCTCGCTTTTTGGGCCCCCCTTTTATTTCCCCCTCCCTGGCTGGGTTTTAAATAAATAGCCCGGCAATTGGCCGGGCTTGGCCGGGGCGGAGGCCCATTAACCATTCGGTCCGGCCCCAGGTAACCAGGTGAGATAGAAGGTGGAACCTAATAAGTTGGGAGCACGCAACGATGGGCCATTTTCGGGCCGTTTGACTGACATGCTGGCCGCTCATAAGTTGCAAACATGAATAAGACATTAGCAGCCGTTTACATGTGTAGAAAAGCCAACTGACTCGCACAATTCCATTTGCAGGATCCATCTCTCTGCCTCCCCCTCTGCCGCCACACACATGAAAGTTATTATTATTTGGGAAATATGTTAATTTAATGTCTGGGCATGGCTAGGCCCCTTGTCCAGCCAAGGGACTCTATCCAAAGACCCCGTTCTTCGGGGCCCTCAAATTGAAATGTCTGAGGCCTTAAATATTCATTGCCTACTTCTAGGTGCCTTTCATCTGCATTTTGCATGAGCCCATCTCTTTGTCTGCGTATGTGTGTGTGTGTCGCATTTAATTTAATTGAAACATTTAATTACAGTGCCCAGGCATTTCTCGGCACTTGGCAATGCACTTCGAGTGCTTGAATATTTCAAAAAGCATACTGGGGATCGCCGAGCATTAAACATTTTCAAAACGTGGACAACTCGAAATTAAAGCGTATTCGGAAAAATGGGTCTCGGAATAATCGTTGGCGTGCTGCATTCCATCAAAATTGCATTGCCATTGCGACATTAAAATGCAATTTGCGTCGTGACTGTCAAACTGTGCCCTCTTTAGTGGATTAATATTTCTGTCAATACGAATTGGCCGGCAACAGCTGCCGCAAACGCCAGACAAGGACTCCCCGAAAACAAGGGCCAACCAAAAGGGTTGAGCAAAAAAAAAAAAAAAGAAGGAAAATAAAGATAACCCAGGAAAAACATTCAAACATGTCGACCATAAAGCTGCTCATTATCGGTAAGTTTTATCTCACAATTAAACAAACAAAATAGTGAAAAAAAAAAGAAAACGTGAATGAAGGCAGACTGAGGCAGCGGCTGCTGTGGTTTGCTCAGATTTTTCCATTTTATATTTCAACTGCCAGCATTTCGCATTTATTTAATGACTTCTTCCTGACATTTTAAATATCGAGAATTTGTGGAGAAAATATGCGCAGTGGCATTTATTGCTAGGTTTTTAAATTTAAATGTAAGATTTATGGCTTTTCTTATATATTTTTTTTTTAAATTTGCATAGCATATAGAAATCTAAAGCTACTGTCAGCAACAACTTAAAATAAGTTTTATTTATTCAAAGGAATACTATTTAAAATAAAAGCTAAAGACTTTCCTATTTATTCTACATTTCGTTTTATTATTCTGGCAATATATCCTTATATATCTTAAAATATAGCCTATATACATATAAGCTGTAACTATACAGCCATACTAAAGTAATTAAATAATTAAAAAGGTACACAACATTTACAGTCTGCTCAGTTAATGTTTATATTATTTTATTATAAATAAAATATATCAGGAACTGCCAATCACTTAGTATTTAGCACAGAAATCCTTCTTCAACTGTAAGCAATTTGCCTTTTTTCCGCCACTTGAGAATATACTTAAGCCTTCCGCTTAACGTCCTGTATTTCCCTGTTTTCTGGGTTGTAAGCCCCCTTAATTGGTGGCCGCTCCATATGCACCTTGCATTCTCCTTCCTGTCGCCTGGCTGACTTTCATTTCCCCGTGTATTCATTTTTCCCCCATCCTTTGCCACTTGTTATCTCTGGCCCTTCTGGCGGTTTTCATTTTTATGGGCGCTCTGGGAAATTTCACAATGCCGCAAAAGGCGTTTACGTGTGCCGGGAGAGGACGGAGAAGGATGGATGAAAGTAAAAATGGTTTGAGTGACCATAAACAAAAGACACCGCCCACTCATCAACAACATCATGGACAAAATCATTCTCCGCCAGCCAGCGTTGGATAAAAAAGAAAAAAGAAATTCGGTTAACAATTCATTTCCGCGCTTTGGGCTTCATAAATTGCTTTTATTAGGCAGGCGCAACGAAAAGTAAAAAATTACCGGGGCGAAGGGCCAGTCCCTGCGTTGCCGTATATGGGTAATAATAATATACTTCAAGTTTTTGCATAACAAATAAAACGAATCAAATTAAGAGGTTATAGAGGGAGGAGGAGGAGGCAGGCTGTGTAGCGGATCTCCCGCCACAGTGAAAGAAATATATATATATTTATTCAGGGCACAGCGAAATTAAATAATAAACAAATAACAATAATTTTCTATAGATGAAAAAGTTGAAATAAATAAATAATAATTGAATATGTAATGTGCCATTGGTCAAACAATGAGTCTTAATTCATCTTTTGTTTACTGCATTTGCGTACAGGAAAATAAACTACATATAAGGGGATCCCACATTGTTTTTTTATGATTGACAACAAAAATGAAATACATTCAATTAATCTGGTTAAAATAATCAATCCCATGAATAAAGAGTTTCCCATAAAAAAAAGTACCCTAGTGTTAGGCAAATAAATAAATTGTATTTTTAATAACAAAATGAAATTATGTTAACAAGAAACTCTAATGGTTTACCTTGATTATAAAAACGGATATTAAATATGGTTAAGCTCCACTTTTTTGCTGTGTGTAGCTCAGCCCTCGAGGCAGTGACAAGTTGTGAAGCGGGCGAGTCAGGGCCAGCTTTTGTTTGGACCTGGCCCAAGCGCCGAAAGTTGTTGACAGCGCGTCCTGGGCACGCAGGCAATAAAATTCAATATTTCATTAAAACGCACGTTACGCATACGCAGCGTGGCACGGGCCCAGGACCAAAACCAAACCAAACGAAATGAAACGAAACGGAAAAAGGCAACCGCAGACTGCGTGATGTTGTTGCTTTTATCACACGCAGGTCCAACGTTCAAATCGGATTTCGTGTTATTAGCACTGGACTCACTCACTCTCCCCTTTTTTCCGTCTCACTTTTCCGCATTTCCCCCAGCAATTTCCATGCACAGAGAAAATAGTTACGCAAATTGGCTGACAGTGATATGATATCAGCAGGCGGAAATCAAGAGATTTTAGCTTATTAAATGAAAGCGACTAAAAGTATGCCACATTTTAAAGGGAGTGCAGGTTATTGTTGCATACTTTTAGATGTGAATACAATTGCTTTTAAATCTCTATGCAATGTGAATTTAATTTTTAATACACTCTATTATAAATTTAGTTAACATTAGCAGTAAAGTATCAGCTTTTATTGACCAATTGAATGCTGATATTTTTTCTTATTGTGTAACCCACTTTTTGATTTGTCAGACAGAGCTAACGCCGACTGAGTGTACTCGAATTTCGCCCACGAATTGAGTCGTTTGTCGCTGTGGATTTCTCACTGACATTCCCCGACTGTACTGCCTTCTCTCTCTCTCTCTCCCTATCTCCCGTCTCTTTCCATTTCTCCGTCTCTGAGTCCGGATTTGGGTTTGGCTTCGGGTGGCGACGGCGGCGTTGGTGGCCTCTGGTTTTCGGTTAGGCGGCTGCGACGCTGACAGATTATTTGCTTTATTATTCATAAGAACTACAGCGAGCCGGGGGTCATGAGAGGCACTGCTGTAATTCATTGTGTGTTGCTTGGAGGGGTAACAAAGGGTAGATTGTTACGACTCCATCACAATGCCGAGGATTCAGTTGTTGTCCCGGAATATAAGTGCAATTGGAATTGCAATTGAATCGGTTGAGTGGTTCGAGTTAAAAAGGAATACAAAAATAACTTGAATTTTGTTGGGAATATTTTAGCGAAATTCATGGCAGTTTTATGTTTAAAATTGTATTGCTTGTAATAGTTCTTGGTTTTTTAGTTTTTAAATATTATTTAGAAGTGTTTTTAAACCATAAAAAGGTGCTCCCTTAAATATAAAATAAATTGTTACTAGGCAACTTTGCTAACTTTGTGACTTTCCCAAATTAGTAGCTGATAAGTATAAAGATGTTTTCTTAGCTTAATAAACTAATAACATAAAACATACATATTGTACTTATATGTTTTAAAGAAATCCTTAGCTTATTCCCTTATTTAATTAAACAAACGTCGCTTATTTTCAAAGTCTCTGAAACAATTTGCAAAGATTTCCCCCGATCGAATTTAAGTAAAATACGAATCTTGTTAGTAACCTCAGCATTAAATCTTTCGTAGCCTTAAAACCGGATAATTCTTTAATGCCAAATGCAATTAACATACTCCCTCCCCATGCCCCAGCCCAGTGGCAGCTTAATGACCCCTGCAGGGAGCCGACTCTCACGCCCCCTCCGCCGCCGCCGCCTCCGCCCAATAAAAACATTTAAATGTTTAATCCGAACGCGAAATGGCTTTTACAGGGTGCTCGGCAGTCCGAGTTGGTCCAAGTGGTGTCCTGATTATAATGTAGCTACTCATTTGGATTTATTAATTGCGTCCTGGCATTGTGCGTAGCAAGTAAATTAATTAGCAAATACTTGCTTTAATAATCATTTTAATGGAATTTGTAATTTAATGCGCCTAACGAGAGGCAGAGAGTTTTATGTGGAGATTACGAAAGCGGAGCCCCCCTCGAGCCCCCTGGCCCGTCTTATTGATTTTCCCGGTAATGAAATCGCCACCCACTACGACTCCTCGCAATGTTTTACTGTCTGAGAAGTCACCGCATGACCAGACCACAATTTGTTTAAGCGGCTTTAAATATTTCAACATGCCAACTTGCCAATCGGGCCATTTGCGAGGCCTGCTGGAGGTGGCTTCAGGGGGGTCAGGGGTCAGTCAACTTCACTCCACTCGGACCACGAACCGGACAGTCAATCACTTTATAGAAGTTTTTATGGCAACGACATTAATTGATGGCCGACAGGGAAGGTGATACGCAGAGTGACACTCGCAAAAAAAACTCACAAGTCTTCTTTAAATAAGTGAATAAATAATTTAACTCGGAGGTATGCTAATAGCTACTTTGATATTTTTATAAATATATTATTTATTAACAATATTTAAAGACAAATAATAGTAGATCAATATGAAGTTAGTACTTTTGTTAAGTGAAATCCAAAAAATGTAGAAAAATTAATAAAGAAATGTTTGCACATACAAAAACTATAATTAAAAGGTTCGGTAATATTTCTATACATTTCGAAGCCATTTTCTAGGGAAATATTTTAATATAGTAAAATATATTTAATTAAGTAATAGTTGCAAACTCAAGACCATTTTTCTGTTATTTATTGAGTGAGTTACCCGATTATCCCTTAATTAAAATTCTCCCAATATAATTACCGCTTTTAGACAATTTGTTTTTTCTAAATCTGTACATTTACAACTCTCCGCGTATTTGTTTTCTCTTTTATTCCCAGAGTCCGTTTAAACCAAATTACGCGTCGTAAAAGCCAATTGAAATTGTTTTTTATTTGGCAGTGCCGGGGATATAATTATTTGCGTGCTTGGCGAGTTTTTCCAACGAACTCTCTCTCTCTCGCTCGCATTTTACGATTTGATATGCTAAATAGCCGAAAAGTTGGCCATAAATTTTTAAAGCTTTCAATTATAATGACGATAAGCGGCACGTAGCCATGGCACCTCCCTCCAAACATTAGATAAGTTTCTGTGAGAGTTTTGGGAAATATATTTTCCGGCACATTGCACACACCTCTGCTGCTGCTGCTGCTGCTGCATGGAGCTCAAATTGCATAAATTTTCCAAATCCAAAAGCGGGCGGGGGCCGGGGGATGGGGGCTATGCTGAAGTTTTCACCGATAAACGATGCAAATGCTTTAAGACTTGTCATATCATTGCCACACACACACACACACACACAGAGCAAACACAGCAAACACACGTGTGTCTGCGCCGCCCCTGTGTGTGTTATCTTTTAATTAAACATGAAAGTGAGTTGGTGAGCAAATTTGCTCAAACACACTGCAAACAAACAAACAAACAAACCGCCTGTGGCTCAGTAGCGGCTGCCAAACATACAAATCATTAAAAAATCAAGCAAAAACAAGGCGAAGCCAAAGCCAAAGGAGGTGAGTGGAAAAATCGTTGCGAGAAAGCAAAGCTTAAACAAATTTTTACCCACATTCCGGGGGCCCAAAAGGTGAGTGTCAAGGAATCCGGGGACCTGCCGCTGACAGCCGGCTAAAAAGTCTCCTTGTAAACTTTAAAGGAAATTCAAAAGTTTCTCCGCAAGGGGTTTTGGGAAAAAACATGCGTTGTACAAGCTGTTAAGGCAGGCTCTTCTACCCGTTAACATGGCCTATAGGTTAAGTGGGGAAATCCAGCTTTTGTTTATATTAAACTAAGTCGCTCTTTTGCTATTACAATAAAATGTTGAAAAACCATTATAAAGGCCACAAAAAAGTTTTTTAATTAGGCAACTATTACCTTATATACGAGTATATATTCATCAATTAAAAAAAAGAGCACTAATATTAGCCTGGGCCTATAAATTAAATAAAGAGATATTGTTCCTAGATAACGTAATATGAAACTCATTCAAATCATGTCGTTGCTTCTAACAAATTTTTAAATTATAACATTTAAATGAATTTCCAAAATAATAAATTAGTTTCAGCTTATCTATGTGGGTCATTAGTGTTTTTTTCGCTTACTAAAACCTACCAACCCTGAACAATTCAAAATTTAACTCATTTAAAGTTCGAATCAATTTTCCAACCGCTTTAAAGTCTGCTGTTCCGTTCCCTTTGGACTCGAGCTTAGCCAACCAATTTAGACAAATTTCTGTTTGCTCAGTATGAGAGAACTCAACCGTGGCATCAGCCCACACAGTGCCACAGAAAGGAGACTGGAGACACGAGTTCTCTGTGTACCTTCAGCCATAAGTCCATGCCGTACAAACATGTCAACCAAGCACTAAACCACATTACGAGAAGCGTAGATATAGCATCACCCCGACTCTCTCTCTCCTCCGACTTATCCCAACTCTCTCCAACTTCCTATTACGATTTTCCACGCGGTTATAGAGGCGTCCTAAAAAGCGAAAAAGGTGGAAACTTTATGCCCTGGCTGGAGAGAAACTCAAATAGCAAACGCAGACAGCATCCGACATATGTGACAAGACAATGGCATTAGTTGCATTGAGGTGGCTGCCTGCCTCATATATGGCCACCATAAGTTATGAAAGTTATTCCAAAATTTATAAGATTCCGCCACCACCTGACGACGACGACGACGACAACGACGACGACGACACACACAGAGCACGTCTGCCTTTCTGGGCAATAAAAACGTGGCAAAGTCCTAAAAACAAACAGCATACGCATATCTAATTGAAGTTGAAAACACCGCAAAGGCAAGCCCATTCCTCGTCGTTTGCTAGAAATGTGAACGACTTTTTACACAGACGCTTAAGCAAGTACCAAAAAAATAAAATATATATAAAAAAACGCCATGAAAAAAAACACAAGAAATGCGAGGAATCAAAGGCAGGGAACAAACCGCAGACACAATCACGGAAAAATGTCCTTTGGGTGTAAAATCGATTAGGGCTCTCGCAGGAGGTGCCGGCGGGGGTATGGTCGGAAGTCAATCAGCGAGCGGGCTGGGAGCTGCTTGCTTCCCAGACATTGGGGAATTACACGAGCTCGGCATTACAGGTGTGTGAAGCCATGTGAAAGTGCCTGGCTAATAAGCCAGCGACATCTCAAAGATTCTCATCTCGTTTTTGTGCCGCCGAACGACATTAATACTTGTGAAAATGGGCAAAGGTATTAGTTGTAGGTAATAACGACTGCAGGATACTCATCCTTGGGTGTTTATCACTGACATAGCTACACTAGATTTTCCAGAAAGTGATTGTTCTTAGTGAAAGATAGCAGTTACGACGGATTGAAAGGATTTTGTTGGTCCTTCGAGCCGGATCTTGGTTAGGCTGCTCCCAAATACATTCTAGCAGCAATACAAATCAAATTAGTAGAATCAAGCTAGTAGTACTTAATAAAGTTTATGAAATAGTTCTCGCCATTCTGCTCTTTAGTATTTCCAGCTTCCTCAGACTTCTAATAATGATGATACCCCATCATCAAGGGTATCAAATAAAGAACGGATGTGTTTGGCATTAGCAAAAGAATTTCCCTCGTGTTTGCTCCAATGACAGAGAAAGGTGGGGGTAGGGTGGAAATGGAACGGAGATGTCGGTGGTGGCAGACAGGATGATGAAGGGTGATGGACGGGGGGCGTGGAGTTGTGTGTGGAGGAGCTCTGGAGCCGTATATGTAGTGTATATGCTTGGTTTACTGTAATTGCACGACAAAGTAAGCGCGTAACTGCATATTTACATATCACTCCGCGACGACGATGACGACGACGACGTCGACAACTCGATGGGAGGCGCGGAGATGGGCGTGGCGAGGGAATGAATTAAAATAAATTAAAGCATGCTTTCAGGCGCTCCCGCGCACATGTAAATAATGCAACGCAATTTTTCTCACGCATCCACAGAGACACAGAGAGGAGGGACAAGATGCGATGACAATGACTGCGTTCAGCGCTCTGCTTCCCCTGATTGATATGTCCGTCCTCCTTGGCGGATCTTATCATCCGGCCAAGCTCAAGGTGTTGAATCATTTAAGATGTCAGCCATCTCGCTTTGATTGCACCAACCAAGGATGCTGATGAAGGATATGCCAAGTGCTGGAAGCACTCGAGTTATTACGGCTGCTCGTGGCACTCCATTCCGCAGCCCCACCAAGTGCTCTTCTCTCTCTCAGTTTGTCTCTGTTTCGCTCTGTGGAAAGCCAAATCAATTAGATACATGAATCTGGGAAATGCCTTGAGCCACCAGCTCTGAGATATATACACTTGCCCTAGAGGCTGATGATTAAAGTGCAGAGTAAACTGACCCTGGAGGCCAAGAGAGGTAACAAAATAATGCATAAATTAAGGCAAGGCAACAAAGAATTAACTTGGGGGAGAATAGAGTAAGAAAGTGCTTTAAATACGTTTGCAAATGCAATTTATTTCACTAAAATGTTTATTTAATGTAGTAATTTTATATAGTAAGAGTTTAACTAGTGAAATTCTTAGTTTGTCAGCTGTGCTCAACATCCAAGTTAATTTCTGTAGCTCTGTTAGTCTTCACTTCAATATGAAACCAACAAAGTTATAAAAAGAGAAAGAGAATTATTCATACAATGCTCTTAATTGCCTTCAAAGGAATAAGCTAAAGCCAACATATGTATGTATTATATGTATGCACACACAAAGGCATACCAACTGTGCTACCTACACAGTCGGTGAGATAACACGAGCTCCTCGCATTTACTATATAGCGCACACATATCGCACAAGTTTTACCGAACGGAGAACATAAATTATGTGGAAAACTATTGCCAAAGCGAAAAAGGAAAGACCAGAACAAAAAACAAGAGCCAGCCAAGAGCAAAGAATTTGGAATTTCCACGGAACCGAGTTGCAGCACCTTGGTTACCTTTGTCCACTCTTTATCCGTACTTTGTCCGTTCCCATTTCTGTGTCAGGTATTTTTCCCCCCCTTTCCCCCTTTCCCACCACTGTCAACTGTCAACTGTACACTTGTCTTAGTTACGCACTCCCCCCTGCACCATGCCCTCCCTTTGGCCGCCCTCATATGCTGCTCTTTAGCGGCGGTGGCTTGTTAATCCACATACAAATATTGCGCATACGCCCCGTGAAGCTGAATGAAAAAAACCTAGTGGAGGCACTAAGGAAAATAGGATAGAATTTGGTCAATATAATATAATAAATTAAATATAAGAATATTTAAATTCAATTCATAATTAAAACAATATGTTTTTTAAAGAAATTAAATTATAGAAATGTAAATACGAATTTTGTTTCCCCTTCTAAACTTGCAGTGTGCCTTACAACTAGGTGAGCTTCGTTCTGTGTTTTTGTTTTGCAGCCCCGCACTTTTGTTTTATTAACCCAATAACAAAATGGGGGAATATGTCCTCTTGGAGGCCCTCATTCTATTCTCTTTTTCCGCGTGTCAGCCTAAGGCAAAAGTTTAAGTCGAAATGAGTGGAATGCGGGTGGCCTGTCTTTGTTTTCCGTGTTTGTTTGCTCCACTTGTCAACTGCAGTGGCCACTGTAAAGTTCCCCTTTCTCTGCTGCTTTATTATATATACATATATAATATAAATTTCCCAGCTACTTATCTAACACCTTTGACTCCATAACGCCTCGTCCTCGGCGGCGGCAGGACGCACGCTTACCTGTCATGGCAACCCATCAGAGCATGGCTCGTCGGGATTTTAATTAGCGCCAGATGCAACAGGAGTGAAATTCTCCCCTTTGCTTGGCAGGAGGTGGATGTCCAGTGCAGAGAGTTTCCTGCATGTCCTTGCTTCACACCGTTTTGCCTGCTCGCTGGCGCGGCAAAACGTTTTGGCCCCGACTCCGCGCGTCCTTCTCTTCGTTGACACGCTCTTGTCGCTCATTATCCTTTATGAATTTTTCATAAATGCAGAAGCAGCAGCGGGAGCAGCACAAAAAAAAAGAATTAAATGAAAAAGAAAAGTCAGAGCAGCGCGCGAAGGCAACTTCCAGCAATTGAAATTTTGCTCCTTCGGTTTTCCCTTTTTTTTTTTTTTGGCTGGCAAGGATAATTTCTTAAACACGTGCCGGGCAAGCTAATGCCGCAAAAGGCAGAAAGACAGGCAGGAGGCAGCCAACCCAAATTAGATTTAAGCAACTCCATTGAAGTGTGGAGCGGGAAAGGAGGGAAGCTCCCCTTAACCTTAGCTCTGGCAAAGTCGCCTCAAGGTTCGTGGAAGGATCTCGCAGCTTGGCTTTTCTTTTCGCTCAACCTGCTAACCGAGCCACATGGCGTTGCATTTTTTATTACAAATTCGCACTTCTGCAGCTCTTTTCTTCGTTGGGGTTAAAGAAGGAGACCAGGAGGGGATTCCGGGGTATATTTCTACCTGCTGCCCTTTTTTTTTGTGCCCAGCTTTGTCTTTGTCTACACAAAATAGTACTTCTGTTTCTTATTGTTAGCCAAAGATAAGTAATGTGAGGGATATGCTTACATTGAGATTAAACTTCATACTTATCATAAATAATTACAGCCTTTATTACCATCCTTTAATAATCAACAATTTCTTAGACTATTTTCCTTATTTTCCCAGTAACGAAGCTCCTTTCCTTTCAACCAAAATGTTATACTTCCTTTAATTGCCTTTCCTATTAATTCTTGTGCTGCGACTACCTTTCTTATCATCTCGCAACTGTCTAATTGTTTTTCCTTTCCGTTAATTGTTTCCCACGGCACCTTCTAATTTCCAGGGTATCTCTGAGTGGCCATCTTCCTCCAAGGACCTTTCTCCCTTTCTCCCAGCTGCGGCACAGATTTGTTTCCCATCCGGCCGGCGCTGTGCATAATTTCTTTTTGTGCAAATTGCAGCGCTTAGTTTTCCCATTTCCCTCGCTTTTCGCCATTCCAGTTGTTGTTCTGCTTTCAATTAGAATGAGCAACGCGCTGCAACAGTTTGTCCTTAGTCCTTTTGCCAAAGCCCGCTAACCCACTCCCACACCCACGGCAATTGTCCTTCGCTTGTAAGTTGAATGCTAAATCTGCGGCAACTTCTTTGGGTTTTCCGTGGAGGCAGAGTACCCAGGCCAGGCCAGGCCAGACCCAGTTGCACTTTTGTTTCGAGTCGCTGAGCCGTGCTCTCCTCGCTCTCGACACTCGACAGTTTTTGGCCCCGGGGCCCAGACGGATGCTCCTTGCCATAACTAAAAATAAGACACTCGGCGGCTGCTCTTTCCACCAGGTTTTCCTTTCATTCTTCCACCACTCATCTCGCATTTTTCATCATGCATTTTCCACAGTTCTCATTCTCCATTCTCGCCTCTATTGTTGTCTTCGCTCCGCCACTCGAGGGGCACTTTTGCCTCTACATATGCCGATATGGGGTCCTCCTCTTGGAAGCTCTAACTGTTATACCCTTTTTGGGGATATTTTGGGGTTTTATAAAAGGTAAGAAATAACGGAATAAAGGATCTTTGTATACATTTTATATTTGATAATAAATTTATGTTATAAAGAAATAATATTTCTGGGTTTGTATTTACTTCTTTCCAATATTTTTCCCTTTATTTAAGATGTTATATTTGTTATAATTATTCAATCATTTATAGATTTGTTTCAAATCAATTCCAATATTCAACATATCTAAGTTGCAGGGTATTTAATGCTTCGTTCTAGCTATCATTCATATTTTATTGTTATGCCTTTAGCTGCGAATTAGAGAAAGGCCTTCGCTGCATTGTTTATTGTCTGCTGTTGACTGTTGTGGGATCCTGGGGAGTCTTGGTTCCCGGATTGTCTCCATGGCACCTTGGCAGCGGCTGTGGCAGCCGCTTTCCTTCGACATTTCATAATCTTGCCTCATCCGACCAGCTCTAAACTTTAATTACAAAGGACAAAATGCAGCGGTTACTGCGTCAACAGGGGGACAACCTCGTGCACTTGCACCTGGCTGTGGTGGGTTAGTTCTCCTTGCCCCCCCCCCCCCTCCCCTATTTGCATTACTTTCCCCCTTTGGCACTTCCTTTCAGGGACTTCCCCTTTTAATTTCTCAGGACCTGCGACGATGACTATGACAGCAGCGCCAGCGCGTTCGCACTTTCGCTTCAAAAGTTTTTCTCATCATAAAATCCGCGCCAAAGGCTCTTTGACAGTTTTAGAAGGCGCGCGTTTTTAATCAGTCGCATGAGTCTCGCGCCTCGCTGCGCTTTACAACACTTTTCCCGGCGCCCACTTTGCGGTTCTCGGTTTGCCAGATTTTGAGATTTCAGAACCCCAGTGTTCTGTGGATTGTGCGTGGCATGGCCCCGGCCCTTTGAGCGGGCACATTCCGGGGCATTTGTGTGCGATTTGTGGTTTATTATTGAATATTTGAGATTAGGTTGGCTCAAGGGAACTTTGGGACAGTTTAACAGAGAGCAGCAGGGAGTGTTGCCTTAGGGGAATTAAAAAGGAAGTGCATGGCAGGGTAATTCCATTTTTGCAACATATTTCAGTAGAATTAGAGTAACTTCTTTCAAAATTTTATATAAACTAAAGAAAGTAAACAAGGTTGAGTTATTTTAAATATAAATGCAACTGCCTTAGTTCCTAGTTTCCCTCTCTAATATCTCTAGAATTAAAATGGCAACTCATTTAAGTCTCTATTAATTTCCAGGCCAACGAAATTCCAATGCTTTGCTAGCAAAACGCTTGCAACCACAGCTCAGCAATCCAAATTAAATTGCATGGCAATTTCCATCAACAAAATTGTTGTTCCCAACACTTATTTAATAATTTACCAACACCTCGTCAGCCTCGAAATACCTCAACTGTGTGTGTGTCGTCCGTTCTTCATTGCTTAATTACTCAAAATATCGTAATTACAATTGAATTGAATTATTCAAATACCTGGGCCAAGGAGGAATAATCATCAAGGACTTTACTGCAAAAGTCCGAGTGTCTTGATTTCACTCGCTTTAAATATTTGCAATATTTATGGATTAATTATTTAAATTGCCAGTGTTTACACGAAGCACACGCTTCTTTGCAAACAAACTCTCGATCTGAATTGAATCAATCCCATCAGACAGACAGTTGGACAGGCAGACATTGATGAGCTATAAGTATGTCAACATGCATTGCAATCATATAATATAATATAACAGCCCTCCCCCGTTTTCCCCCGTCTGTAAACATTTGTTGGCTTGTTTTTTAATAAATTTTAAATAAACATTGAGAGCTGCCAGCGAACAGTCGCGAACACAGTTGGCAAATATTTGCGTTAGAAGCGATACATTTCTTTTTTTTTTTTTTGGTTTTGAGTCGGGTCTGTTGCGGGGCCCTTTCCCAGCACTGTTTATGGTATTATGCCAGGGACAACTTCTGTTTGCTTTATAAATTATTGACACTTTATTGACAGGCCGGGAGAACAATGGCGCATCAACTTCATTATGCCTCTCAACGCACAGTGGGGCAATGAGCGCGACAATTGATTGTCAGTCAGGTGGCAGACTCATTCCACCCCCCACCAAACACCTCTTAAGCCCTCACGCACAATTGGCCAATTTATAAATTATGAAAAAACTAACAGAATGTGTGCATAAAATATTTAAGTGCCACTAATAAATAATAAATGTCACAGACACAGAAAAAAAACCGACGTGTGTTCGCTCTCAAAATGATAATATGAATTAAGTCCGTTTGACACCTTTAGTTGGCGTAAAAATCTTTTTTCCCTCACACGTTTGGCACGTTGCGCGATAAAATTAAGTGCTATATAAAGTTATTTATTTGCATAAATAATTAAATAATTTGCGTGAGTGGCGGTGTGGCGGTGTGGCGGGCGTGAGTGGAGGGCTGGGTGCTTGTTTCTGGTTGCCTAACAAATTGATTGTGGATTGTGTGGAGAGCAATCAAGTGGAAAGAGCCTCCTCATCGACTGACTGAGCAGCTGAAATTTTCAAATGGAAATATCGGGCTCGGAATTGATTGATTACGAAACTGCTTGCCGCCACCCCCCCAGGGATCAGTTAAGTGTGTGTGTGTGTGCGTTTGTCTACAAGGATTTCTTAAATATTTAAAAGTATTTACAGGCATAAATAATAGATTAGCAACACGTTTTTCTTGGCATTATTAATTAGTGTTTGTGTAAGGTCTTTGAATGATTTAAATTCACCTTTAAGTTTTCTTTGAATTCATTCGGAGGCATAAAGCGGTTTAGTTTGTTTAAGTTAACTTTCAGGTAGCTAAATATTTAAGTAAAATATAATACCTTGATTTTATAAATCAGTAAATATCTTACCTTTAAAACTTCAGTCTGCGGTGTACTAATAAATAAACAAATAAATCGGTAAATAGTTTTATAAGTCGAAAATAATCTTCATCTAGTTTCTAGTCTCTTGTTATATTATTAACACATAATAAATCAGTCTAAAAATGTATTTAATTCTTCTTTTGTATGCAAATGCCTGGCCACCTAAATTTCCGCTTAATCCCCGGAAAATGATTTTCATACAAATCTCACTTTAAATATATTTATATTTCAATTTATTTTATAGCAGCGCCAGTATGTATTCGCTTAATTATAATTTAATCAGCTTCTCCAAAATAATTTGTTCATCGTTTTTTTTGGTGCAACAAAACAAGAGTGAAAAAAGTACATCTCTTGTCAATCAATTCAGGCGGCTAATTGCACAAATTTTATATTCCATATTAATTTACATATCATATAAATTAATTCTCGCTCTGGCAACGATGGGGGAATTTATTCATGAAGTTGTCATGGGAATAGAGCATCGAATGAAGTGACATAAGCCGCCGGAATGGCAATGGCAACGTTTGGCCGCCCTTTTAATGGACCAACCTTTGCTTTTTATTTTTTATTTATTTTTCAGCATGCTGTGTATTATTCCATTTAATTTTTATTTGCCCACAGACGTGGCGGGGATTCGTCGTTCGTCACTTTTGTTTGCGAAAATTGTGCGACAATTGATTTATATCAATTTCCATGAAGCGCCCCCTCACTTATGTAATGTTTAACGCGCATGATTAAGCGCACCGACAGACACACTCAGGCAGACGGCTTTATGTTCCGTGTTGCAAAAAAAAAAAAGAAGAAAATAAGTTAAATCTGTTTGCATTAATTAAAAGTACAGATGATGATGTTGACGAACTGTATTTGCGGTAACGACTTTGCCATGTTTATCACGCAATTTATGAAAAACAAAGGGCGGTCAAAGGTGAAAAGCTGCCAGCTCCCACTACTACCATTCAACCGAAATCACATTAAAGCGTTATTAAGTGGGAACTGATCCAGCTCCGATTCCGATTCAGAATCCATTTTCATTTTTTTTTTTATTGCCATTTCCATTCAGGTTTCCATTCACATTTCCCTCATCATCGTCAACGGCAACATTGCCCCAATAATTCAGGCGAACAAAGCCGAAAGAAACAGCGGGCCGGGCCGAACGTCAATAATGCGTAAATAAAACACAATTTGTCTCAATAAATTTTCAATTAACGTTGAAACATTTTCAGCTCGCCGAAAAGCCACAGACAGCCGCATTTTTAGCCGTCCAAGCTTCGGGGAAAATGAAAGGGAAAAAGGGAAGCGGGGCAGGAGGCGCTTGTCTAACTGATTGACAAGAAACGAATCAAAATTGAAATATAAATGAAGCAGCGTTCGACGCAGCATTCGAATCCTGTCCAAAGTGGGGAAACTCGCAAAGGCATGTGGAGGGGGAAAAGCGGCGAGTTTTCCAAAAGCTAGCCAAAAAATCGGCATTCTGGAAAAGTATGCAATATAAATTTTAGTTCCCCAAAACCCGAAAAAGGCTGAAGAGAAAACGAGTGAACTTGCGACTGGGCGCATAAATAAAACAAGAACTTAAAAAAAAGAGATTATTTTATGAGCAAGTTGAAATACCCTGAATAAGACAATTGTACAAAATAAAAGAAATAAATAAGTTCAAAAATAGTTAAAGGGTTTAAAAAAACACCTTTCTTATGAGTAAATTATTCTTAGACCTGTTACAATATCATTTATAATCTTAATAATAAGATTAATTGATCTAGGTAAATATATTCAAAACGAAATGCTATATAAATAACTTTTTTTTATCTCCCTTAAGCAACATCTTCTAGTAACATAGTATAAATATATTATAGCATCAAACTGTTATTGAAAAACCTCCTAATATGATCTAATAATTATGATAAATAATGCCCAAACTTAACTATTAATAACTAAATATATATAAGCCATGAAATATGCAAATAATTAACTTATTAAAAGATTTCATAAAGATTTATACAACTTTTCTGATTCGTATTTTTTAAATGGTTTCCTAAACTACCATTTTTGCATATCTTTTCAATTCAATTGCTCTTGCTCGAAAAGTACACATGCCCAAAAGTTTAGTGAGAGCAAAAACTAAACAAGTTTTTGGCGTTTTGTCAAAAATCAAATTACGAGTCTATGCCCCCAAAATGCAAATTTTTTGTGCCCAGAGCACCGAGCGGGTGCAGTCAATGGTCTGGGGGAATATACTGAATATAGGGGAGGGGCAAAAACCCATCCGTCGGTTGACAGAGATGTTCTCGAAATAGCTGCCAAAAACTTTAGCAATTTATGGGTTGCAAACGGGAATCTGCCGGCTTTATGCTCGACATAAGCATGCAATTGACAGGCTGTCTGCTTTTAAAATCCATGCAACGCCCTTCTTCTCTATGAAAGCCACTTCCTTTTTCGGAGAGCAGATCAACAGGATATAATGAACATTATGCC
This sequence comes from Drosophila parvula, assembly GCA_018904695.1. Lineage (NCBI taxonomy): Eukaryota > Metazoa > Arthropoda > Insecta > Diptera > Drosophilidae > Drosophila > Drosophila parvula. Next base: position 63,448 of record JAEIIG010033346.1, on the reverse strand, counting down.
CCGGCGATGTCAATGCACAAAAGCTAAATGAGTGGATAAAAACCCGGGGGGATAAAGTTAGGGATCGGAGCGGAGCAAAGCGGAGCGGAGTTTGCCATCATTCAGTTAGGCGAACAATAAGGAGCGCAGCCAGGATGCGGGGGACTACTGTGGCAGGAACGGCAGGAACTCGCCTGCAATCAACATAATCGTCGAGCAGGAAGGAGCCGTCCACCAACAGCGGGCCATGACAATTCCAAATGAATGTTAAATACCAAAGGGATGGAAGTGGAAGTGTACATTTCGAAGGGGTTCAAGGGAAGGGGAACTCCCGGGCGGTTGCAACACAAAACAGAAACAAACGAGTGACGACGACAAACATAACAAAAACAGGGGAAACAACAACAGGACCAGACGGCAAAAAAGAAATTAGTCGGGATAATAAAAGTCGATGCAGGGACACTCAGTAGTTTCTTTAAATTTGCATTCTTTTTCTTTATTTTGATATTTTTAAAATACATATTTTGAATGCATTACAATGCATCTACCAAGAAGAAATTTTAATTGGAAGCTTAATGGTATTTAATTTTTTTTTGTATTTGAAAGGTTTATATCAAGTTCAGGTACGTTTCTGTTAATTTTTTAATGGATTTTCATGTAACATTCTTTGCTCAGTTCTTACTTCACTCTAATTTTATTCATAAAAACAATATACCCGCCTTCTTGCTTCGTTTAAACGGTATAAAAATGTTAAAAACAAGCAAAAACAAGTAAACATTTTTGCCGGCAGCGACAGCGGCAGACAACAAAAGCCTTGCCACATGCTGCGTCGCCAGCAACAACAGCAGCAATAACCATTGCTGCAACAATTGCAGCAACAGCGACAACAATAGCAATAACATGGAGAACAACAAAGTTGCATAAAAGCGCAAAAGGCAAAGCACACACAAAAGGACAACATGCTGTATACAAAAAAAAAAACAGGACATCATCATCTGTTTGTCTCCACAGACAAAAACAAAAAACAACAAAGCCTAAGCTGCTCATTTATTAAGCTTTCGAATTTTTGGAAACTGCAAGATAGTTCTAAATTTGTGGGAATAGTTTTCAAATATAAAAAGAGGGCTTAAAGATAGAAAAACATCATAAAGATTTATAAAAACACGTTTTTTAAGGTCATTCTATATTTTATATTATAGTTTTGGAGACCTTTCTAATTAATAACAAATCTCTTATTACCAATTTCTTATTTTTCTCCAATTTATCTGCTTATGATAATAATCCCAATTATGATCTTTCGTTCTCTAAAGAAAAATAATTCTCTCAGTGCCTGTCGGACTATCTTCACTTTGTCTGTCTCGAAAGCCCTTGGTTTTTCTTCATTTTCCTCTGTTTTTCATACCCAATCCAAGTGCACCCTCTGTGACGTCATCAGTGGCAGTATTGTTCCGAAGCTCTTGCCACAGAATGCAATATTTAATTGCCGCACGTTGTTGTTTTCGGAAGGGGCGCCAAAGGACCTGCTCCAGCCGAATCAGGAGCTAACCTGAACGAACTCCACGAAAAACGCTGCTCGTCCGAAAGCTAATTAAGCTAAAAGTCAACGATGTCCACCAAAGTCCCCTCGCCATCTCACCCGCACACCTTAACCCGTGGACTCTACTGTGAGTCCTGCGAAAGTTTGCAGCGCGCCAAAACGGACGACATTCATTTAAAATTAATTAAAAGAAAATTCGCTCAACTGTAAAACGAAAAGACAAAAGACACAAAAAATGAGGTAAAGGGAAAGAAATAAAAATTGAAGGATTTTTCCTCATGTTTCCGTTATTTTCTCAATTTTTTTTCGTTGTATTTTTTGGTAGTTGTTGTAACTCCTTGCTGCTGAAGGATCGAAGTTTAAATGCTCTAAAAAAAAAGTAGTAAATGGTGTGGGCAACAAAAAATAAAGGAGAAATCGTGGAGCTACAAAAGTAATAAAAACTGTGAGGTGTACTTGAGACTTTTAGAACTTGAAGGTTTGCCGGAAAGGTTAAATACATAAATAATCATTTTGCAATACCAATTTAAACAGAGCTTAAAGGTTAATCTAGAAATATTTTGGTGTATTCCAAGGAAGATCTACATTTTTCCTTTATTTTCTACAGTTTTCTGTAAGGGCATTACGATAGTCATTGTTTATTATTTTATGGCCATAATGAAAATCTGTGCGAAGGCTTTCGCAACGGCATTCATGGAAAATGTTGTGCAATTAATGTTTATTAACATTTGGTCTGAACGTTGGTCGCCATAAGCTGGTTTTTCCCCCCCCTCTCTTTATATTTTTTTTAACTGCAGCTACCGGATGTAGTATCTGTAAGTGCGTTGGCTTCCCTCGCATTTAATTTTGCCAACGCATCGAAGGGAGCAGAAATGCGAAGTTCAGACACGAGTCTCGACGGAAGTCTAGACAACAATGTATGTGGATGGGTTGGGACAGGGGGGTCAGTGTCATTCTCATTTATTTGCAATTTTCGACATGAAAATGTGTGCTTGTTTTCTTTGAATTTCCGGCTTTTATTCACATGCGGGGGATCACATAAATTATTGCCTTCGGAGACTTAAGACCTTCCCTCATATCCGGCCTACGGACAAATTGGCTCTCTTTCGCCTTTCCAACCATAAACTTGTATTGTTAATTATTATTGTGCTGCAGGCCAATATTCTGGCCCCAAAATCCAATCCAATCAGATTTGGCTGCCTTTTGTTTGTATTCAATTTCCTTTTAATTTCTGGCTTAGCCCAAAACAATTTCCCAGACGCAATTGCCATAAACAAAAACACCATCGTGCTGAGCAATTTAATTGAGTTTAAAATTACAGCCAACGTGAGTGCACAAAATTTAAGACTGGGCCAATACAGTTGTTCCTCGCCTCTCGCCTCCGTCTGTTGTTCGAATTTCACAAAAAGTTGAGCACTTTTTTTCACTTCCAGTCACGGGCTTGAATTCTCTGCGTCGTCTTCATTCGTAAAATTGAAAGTGATCCTTGCCAAATATTTGCCAGCCATGTGTGTGGCCCTGGCCCTCACTTCTCCCGTCCGACTGTTGGCATGCGGCTAAAGTATCTGTCTGTGTCAGAAATAATTAAATCAGACACACGAGGCACACCAAAACTCGCACAGATAAACAAGCAAATTACGTGAGTTTCCCCAGAAATGTGAGGCACCCCAATGAAAGTGCATTCAACGAATTGCGAATGCTCTAGAATATTCAATTAAGATCTAACTTACATATATAGAAGGAAATATATATTTATATACATATATGATGAAGCTTTCCAAATTGTAAACTTAGAATGTAAGTCCAAGCCAAGTTCATGTCTAAAAATTAATTTCATACCTAAAATATAGTTGTAGAACAAATTTTGAAATTTAGGGAACTTAAATAAACATTTCTTCTTCAGAAAGACCTTTAAATTTTACAAACAAATTTTTCTTAATTATATTATGCATATTTCTTCAAGATAAAGTATAAGTCTTGACTTTTTTGTTCGTATTTCTATGAACCCCAAGGGTCATCATGGAAACGGAAGATGCACCATGTATATTAAATGTCCACAAAATAAATATCTCATTTCTGGGAGTGTGTAAAAATATGAATTATGTATTTTGAGAAGAAATAAAAATATCTTCGTAGGCTAATAATAAAAAGTAAATAAATATGGCGAGAGTTCAATCGTATTTGATGAGTTAAAGAACAAATTAAATTAATATTAAGTACGAAGCTCCCGTATATAGAGACTCCTATGATTTCTGAATACCTCCAGATCTTTTCTTCATTCGAAGCACCTTAATCAGTTTAATTTCTGACCCATTTCGGTGGAAGCAATCCGATTAATGTATGAATACATCTGCTGCCGTTCCTCTTTCTTCCTCCCGCAGAATTTCACACAAAAAATTACCTCCACAAAATGAATCTTTTTGGGTCTCTCGGCTGGGGATTCTTGGCCGGCGAGAAAAACACTTGAGAATTTTCGGGGAATACATTTTTCTGCTGTTGCTCCTGCTCTGCCTTCGCCTAGGTTTTTCTTTTTGGATTTCCCTCACCTGTCTGTCTGGGGCCGGCCTGTCAGGTGAAAACGGACAGCAACACCTAGGAAACTGCATACAATTAACAGCGCCACCTTGCCACCATCCTCTCGGCAGCTGTATCTGCATCTGTATCTTTTGTGTTTCTTTTTTTTTTTGTGGCATCTGGCGGCGATGCTGCTTGGTATTCTAATTTGCATTTCTGCATCTCCCTTTGCCTTGGCAGCCTCAATTGAATTTTGACGCGGCCGATCCTGCCTTTGGTCCTTTGGCCACTGGCGGCGGCATTATCTGCAGTTTGTTTCCATTTTTTTTTTCTCCCATTTTTTGACGGTATGCCATGGCTTGCATGTTTTATGCATGTGCCGGCGCCTGGGACGGGACACATATACAGGTTCAGATACAGATACATATAACTACAGATGCAGATACAAAAGCAAGGAGTCCAGAGTCAAAAAGCTTCCAGCTCCTGGCTCCCTCAACTGTGCTATAAAAAAATTGATGATGATGAAGCTGTATTTGTGAGGCATGCACTCATCAAAAAATATTTACAATTTCTAAAAATAAGAGACAGTTTTGAAAGAGTAAAAAATTATCTCAATTAAAGGCAACTAATAATACATTTCTTGACGGGCTTACATCAAGACTTCAAGGTAATAATTTCCCAGGAAAGCTAAAGAAACAACTTTTATAAATAATATATTATTTTTCCCTTAAAAGAGGAATTCAAATTTTTGCCAGTATGGAAAACTAGTGGAGTAGAAAGTTGCATAAAAAAGTATTCGAAAACTTGAGCTTTTGTTCACCCTCTCAACTTAACGACAGCAAAGGAGAGCTACACTCTTTACATATTTTTTTTTTTGTTGTTGTTTTGCTTCGGAGAGCAGGACGATTGGGAGTTTGGACTGGCGTGTTTATTTTATTTTCAGTAAGCAAAAAACAGAGCTATCTACAAGCTGCAACTCCCTTGCAAATCCACGCTCCTCAAATTTTCCCCTAGCCTTATCTGTCGCTGCATTTCAACGCAATGTGCGGCGTGTGATTTTTCTCATCCTTTTCGGAATTTCGCACCACTTTTTCCACACTTTGAAAATGCGATTTTCTTGTAGCCAAGCATATATGTATTTTGTTTTTCTTTTTTTTTTTTTGGAGATAGTGTGGATAAGGAATGCAGATTTTGTCGGTGCCATTCCGCTTACAACTTTACTTATGCTTCGCTATTTCAATCCCGCTCATTTTTGCCCCACTTTTTTCGTTAGTTTTAGTTTTTCTTGTTTAACTATCGCATTGCATTGGATTTCTTTTGATTCTATTTTTCCTTCGTTGGCATTAAGCAAATTTTCTTTGGTTTCCTCCATTATTTGTATTTTTTTTCTGCTGTAGCTCTTTTGGTTTATTTTTCCTGCTCCCAGTTGGTTTTGTGGCCAATTATGTTTTTCTGCTTGCCGTTTTCTGCTGGCTTTTCTTCTATTTTCCTCTATTCCCCTTGATTTATATTTTTATTTCTTCTTTCTATTTCCAGTTCCCTTATGGTTCGTATTTCTTTTTTTTTTTTGTGTTTTGTTGTTGTGATTGACATTTGACGTTTAAATGCCAAATTAGCCGGCATTTTGTGCCCGAGGATTGTGTTTGTTCTCCTTCAGTTTGATTTGTTGACTTAAAGATTGCCTCGAATTTACTGGGTAAACTTTAAGGGAAATCTTTTTAAGACTGAGCAGCTGCAACTGCCGAGATGGGTAGAAGTTTTCCCCAGCATAATGAGTGGAAAACTTTGCCGGTGTGTCTTTTCTGCCATGCGAAGTGCGAAGGCCAAGGAAAAGTGCGACTTTGCACAGAAAGGGGCTTTTATGTTAAGGAACTACAATTATTTAGAAGGGAAGTATTATCATTTAAATAAATTATTTATAATTTTAATATAAATATCTTAGATATTATAAAACACTTGCTATTTAATTAGTATCATATCTTAAGACCATTTATAAAGAGAGCATTGCTAATTTTATTTTTAATTTTATTCCCACTCCAGTATCACAGTTTTTACTGAAAATTCGCCCAAACCCCAAAAGATCCCCCTGAACAAATGAGCTCCAAATTTATGCGGGCACAATAAAAAATGTTTAAATATCAATAAAAAGAAGCGCAGAAAGTTGCCACACTCGAGGAGTCAGGTGCACCTGATTCCGCTCTAAGAGTGTGTGTGTGTGTTAGTGCTGGAATATCTGTGTGTGTAGTTAACGAAACAAAAAATGAAGCAAGGGGCTGCTGGATGTTGGATGGGTTATGAGGGTTTGAGAGCCACTGACGCAGCCAGAAAGTTCAACTACATAAACAAGTCACGTGTGTGCAACGTGTGCGAAGTGCAGCGAAATGAATCGAGTGGTAGCTCAGGGGGGTAGCAGAGGGGGGTGGTTGCGCGAGGGAAAATCGGAAAATGGGAGGAAAAAGGGGTATCACCTGCAGACGTTTATGTGGCACTCGTAACCGGCGCCGCTTTTGTTTCCACCTGCCAACTTCGCCGTTTGGGATCTTTGTGTTCTATTTGCACTGAGGAAAATATGCCTTAGAGAATTTTCTTCTCAAAATATTTCTTTAAGAAACTAAACTTAAATTCTTCATAAGAGAAGCAATTTTAAAACGAATTGTTTTTGCTGCAGGAAATATTTGTTATCACTATTTAAATTATTAGCCTTTTTAGAGATATCTATAAAACCCTTTCAGAGCTCTACTTTCCTTCAAGAAAAGTTGTAAACTCTTCACAAGCTTCAGGGACTTTTGGAAGGCATTATTTATCATTATATATTTCTATTTTGATCACCAAATTTGTTTTCAGTGCCGTTTTCTAACTCTGACGGGGCTTCTGGAGCTTCGTTCGCGTCTAGTTCGTCTTGGTGCATATTTCACACCATGTGGCAACTCTCGCCAGAAGTTCCAGGCCTTCCATTTCCATTTTCCACCTGCTGCGAAGCGAAGCGAAATAACCGCAATGGCAGTGGGGAAAACTCACCCACTCACACACACACAACAAGATTTACTACCATATTCCCCAGTTTTACCACCATCACCCTCTGGTAGCTCTCCCAGCTGGCAGTAAAATAGTAACTGACGGCATGCAAATTTGTTTGCATTCGCCCCTCAACAGGAGCAGGCACCCGAAGAAGCAGCAGCAGAAGAACAAGAAGAAACTAAAGGAGCAGAAGAAACAGGAGCAGAAGAAGAACAATGCTGCATTGGCAGCGAAAATGGCAAATGGCAACCTGCTGGCTGGGCTTTTATTATTATGGCTACAGGTATCGCACAGGATAAGTAACAGTTAGCCAAGCAGAGCTTAAAAAGTCACTTATTGGTTTTAAAACAAGTTTTTGGAATGCCTAGAAGAGGAATATAAAATATTTTTTTAAAGGATCAATTTTATATCATACTGTTACGCTCTTAATAAAATGATTTCACAGCAGTTTCTGTGACATCCCTGAAGAAGGATATACAATATTTTATTAGAGATACTTTTACGCTTTATATAAAATGATATCACAGCAGTTTCTGTGGCATCCCTTACCTTATTTTAATCGTTCAATATATTTTAATAAATCAAACTTATATTAAAGTCCATGTTTATTTGAAATAAATATGGTTACTCTTATGATTTTTGACCGGAAAAATCATGTTAGCTTTCAATATATTTAAGCCTTCCTCTTCCTTGTTAACTTTTCGAGCGCGTGTACTGTGGTGTCATGATGGGAACACACCCTCACGACGCGGCGCCTTCCATGTTGTTGTCGCATAAATTTTGCGGCTTCTTAAGTCGCAAGCAATAAAATAATATTAGCTGCATAGTCTATATGACCCAGCCCGCCCCCTTAAAATGGCTCCAGGCCGTGCCCAAAAGTATGCAACACGACAGTGCAGCGCCGGCAATATGATTGCAGTTGGCAGGAGCAGAAGGTTATTTGTGAGGCAGCGAGTTTTCGGGGGGGTGTGTGGAGCGGAAATGCAGGAAGGATATGGGCTCCCACTCAAGACAAACGCATTTGTCGTATAATTTATGACAACAACTGGAACTTTGTTGCCGGTGGAAGGTTAGTACAGGGAGGAGTTAGAGACAGAGAGAGAGGCAAATGAAAGGATATCCTGCACTGAGAAAATATTTCATTACAAGGATATTATTAGTAACAAATTGTTCTCAAGAAAAATAACTATGGAAACTACTTTAGGTTGTATCTGCAGAAATATTAAGCAAATCTGTTTCATTCTTTCCAAAAATTAAGTATTGCATTCTTTTATAATAAATAAATTGTTTTTAATTTCTCTAGAACTTCTCTAGTACTTCTAAAGCTAATTTAAATTCATGAGAACAATCTGAATTCTAAATTATAACTTGAAAATGCATCTATTTAAGTAAATACTCAGTTTTTATCAATATTTCTGCCTGTGCACGAAAAGAGCTAAACCCCAAGAAGTCGCAAAAGACCGATGAGGAACAGCATGCCGGATATATAGTGTGATGTGTGAAATGCGATGTGCGGCTGTTGGCTCTTTGAAGTGTTGCATGTTATTTATGAGCGTCAAGCCAAGGCAGTTTGATTGCTCAAAAACTGCATGTCAAACCGCCGCACACAAGCACACAAGCACACATGCACACTGGGTCAGTGGCTATAAAACTGTGGGTCAAGTGCTTCCCTCTGCCTGGCTGCTGCAATCAAAGTAATGCCTATAAAAAAGTTTAATGGCTACGAGGCCACAGCCAATAGCCATATAAGTCTTAGAAAGCCCCGATAAAAGTTTGATGGGGCTAATGTGACATGGGGAGCGGGGGCCACTGGAGGGTTAAACCATTTGGTTTTTTAAGGCGGGATAAATAAATCGTAAATCAATCATTGCAATGGCCGAAAGTAATTCGAATTGGCCACGATGGAGTACAATTTTTATTTTTGGTCGATTGGAATTGGCTGTTCGAGTTAACTGATATTGAATAACAGATCAATCTCGATTTGTTCGAAAACTGATTAAACTTTTAATACTTCCATGCGTATTTTAATTATAATAAAAAATGGCGCTGAACTCACCTTATTCCGTTTGGGGTTTAAGGTTGTTTCAGAGGGCGGAGGTTTTAACCTGGAAATGCACACGGTAACTTACACACACGGAAACTATCGGGGTTTTGCGCGATCTGCGACGAAGATGTTTATTTTGCACATTTGAAATTAGTACTGACTTATGCTACTTGAATTGGATGGTTCCCACGCAAAGTGGAGACTTGCAAAAGAGCGGGGAGAGAAAAAAAACGGGAGAGCCGCCACTTCTAGACGAAGAGCAGGAGAGCGGCTAGAGCGGGTATACAGTGCTAGCTAGCGAGATGGGAACAAATGAAGAAAGTGCTCCTCGACACTGCCAGTAGAAACTAAGCGCCTATCAGGCGCGCCTTAATAATAGGCAAGATGTTATTATTTTATTCGTGTGAACTTATCTGGTTGACCAGCGCTGTATTCGCACCGGTACTGTTTGTGGATATATGGCGTGAGCGTGTGTGAATATGTTTGTGCATTCACCGATCGTTAATGGAGAATATGAGATAAGGAGATGTCGAAAAAAGAGCGAGACGAACAGAATATAACGGAGTTAAACAAATAAATTCATACGGTTATTCGTGTTTTTATTACCTTTTTTAATCTAAATGTGCATATTTTCGCATATTAAATAAGCAAACCTTTCCTTAATAGAAAATACTGCACAATACTCTAAGGTGTCTTATAAAATAAAATGATTTTTGACACCCCCACCCCTTCCTTTTTCGAATTTCCAATCTGTACCCTGTAAGCTAAGTAATTTCCATGAGAAACTCCAGAAATCTGTCTCACGTCCCGCTTGACAAAGCCATATAGCAAAAATGGCAAAATGGCCCCTAAAACTGGTTCACAGGTAACTGTCAGGCCGCAATCAACATTAGCTCAGATGTCCAACTATTCCCGACACCACCACCCACCCCCCCATTTTGCCCCAAGCTGTCACAGCAGCCCAGCTCTTTTGCCAAACTGTCATTATGGGCTCGAAGATAAACGACTCTCTGGCAAATTTTTCTTTTTCCCTGTGTCGTCTGTCCCTTTTCCGCAGACTCCGCGCACTACTGCAGGACTCTGGGAAAATGGCAGGAGGGGAGGGGGGAGGGGGAAGGTGCAACTGCCGCTGCCGCTGACTTTTCATATGGCCGCGGTAGGAACAATTTAAAGTTTTGGCTATTAGTCGAGCTGGAGGGACTGTGGCTGCTGCCTGAAAATAGTTTCAAGTTGGCAAAAGTTTCAATAGCCAAAGTAGTGCAAAAAAAAGCAGGCAAAAAAAAAAAGAAATAGCGGAGAACCTGTGGAAAAATGTGAGGGGGGAAAAAACAAGAGCAGCATCGATTGACATTGCAGTGAATGCTGCAACTCTTTTGGCCCCCGCATTTTCCCGCTTTTCCTGAGTGCCTGTCATCAATCTGGGGGACCCAAAGTTTGACTCAGTTTGTGTCTGTTTTCTTTAGCCCAAACACTGAGCGGAAAAGGGTCATAGAAATGTAAAAAAAAACTATTTAATATTTATCTAAAATGTACTAAATCAATGTACATTGTAAATGAAAATATTATTACATTTTGTGTGTTTTTAGAGTGTTAAAACGCTATTAAAAGTATTTAGAGAAAATAAAAATAGTATTTCTATTTAGCCTTTTACACAAGTTTACTTTCATGTTATAGTAATCAGCTATAAAAACAAAACTAAACACTTCTTCATAAACCTATTTCCGAATAAATATATGATGAGTTTTCCTCACTGCATTTTTGGTGTGCAATTTTTTTGCCTCACACAATTTTTGTTTATAGCATGTCAACGCCTAATGACGCGGCCATTTTTCATGCAAAAATTTCAATTTTTTTTTAGAGGAAAAAAACAAGGCCTGGTTGGGTCAGCTATCATTCTCTGGCCATGGCCTCCTCTCGCTCCTTGGGAAAAACTCAAAATTTGAGCCATCCCAACACTTGCACTCACATATGGCCGGGGCAGGAAACGTTTAGTTGCAAGATAAATTACCCAGCCAGCTGGATAAAGGGGGCGTGGCACGTGTCTGGCAGGGGAACGCAAAAAAAAAAGAAAAAAGGGATGTGGAAATAGCACTACTACTGACTAAACTGATTTCATGCAATTTGGCTCGCAGCGCTGGCCCAAAAGTTGCAACTGGCAATCGTAAATTGTTCGCTACCAACATTCGTACTTCCTGGCACAGTTTCACCGACACTTTGTGGGGTGGCAGGGGGGGGGGAAGGGGAGAATCGGTGGAGCGGCTGGGAAAAATCAGAACATAAGTGAAAACTTTGGCCAATTAATGGCATCATTGAATTTCCACTTGACTTTTTCTTTTTGCCCCCACACCCACACACAGTGATTTTTTGCGATTTTATTTTGTAGCTGCCAAACTGGACGATGACTGGCCAAAGGGAGTTCAATTTTATATCCTTGGAAAGTGTGGAAAACCCCTCGTATCCCTCCACCGTATGTGTATGTGTGTGTGTGTTCAAAGTTTGCTGGTGAAAAATGGCCCTTCGCATAGATCTTCTAGTGGAAAGTGGAAAGCGGCCCCGAGTCTGAGTTTGAGCTGGGATAAAAGTGATAAATGAATTTTGCACAAAAGTAATTAAAAAGTGAAGTAACTAGCATCGTGTGTTGTCTGCCGGCGATGAGGGGGCCTTTGGAGGGGGGGGGATTTTAAGAGCAGGGACTCCATCTAAAACTTTGCCATCAAAGAAATCTAATAAGATGTTTTAATAGTTGAGCTGTGAACGCTGTGAAGGAATTTTCCATTTTTTCTTTTCGGCCCAGCCGCAGCGCATCAAAATAAACCAAATTTGAACGAAAGATTAATGATGGAGACAGTTTTTGGCAGTTTATAATTTGCTTCTAGGGCTGCCTTTAATTTTCATCAAGTATTTTGAGTTTATTTTTTGCTCTCCTTGAAATTTTGATTAATATTTTTTAGGATTTTATATAAAGAATAAAGTTTACAATCTTATTTAGTTCAATTTGCGTTTATTTAAACTTTATTCAAATGTAATTAAAAAAGATATCATAACTGGATAAGCTCTACAAATAAATATCTTCTTCGAGTTACTTTTCCTATTTCTATTTACTGAGATTTCCCATCGGTTCGGGCTGTTGAAAATTCCTTAAAAAAATATTTGCATTTCATTCCGTATGCCAAAGAATATTTCTGCAACTAAATTCGGTCCGAGGATCCTTTTTCCTTTTTTTTTCCTCCGATTTTCAATTTAAATTGATGATGTTGATGTTGATGCTGGGACCACTTCACACACACTCACGCACGCACGCACGCACTGAGAGAAAAAATGCGTTAGGCTCGAATGGGGAAAAAGGAAAATCATTTACTTATTAAATCCTTTAGGCAAACATTAATTTCCAACCGCAGAAACAAAAAGCGCCAAGCTAACCCCAAAAACAAGCAAACAATCGGGAACGGGGTGGCGAGTGGCGCAAAGTGCTTTTCGCTAGGTGGACCGTGCGGGGAAAATCGTGGGAGAGTCAGACAAAAGCGCAAATTAACAGTTTGATTTTCCACCAGAGCCGCCAGAGCCCCGAACAGCCCCGCCCCCTTCGCGCTAAACAAAAACGCAACGAAAAATCAACAAAACGAACGCCGACCAAATCGATTTGAGTGGCTAAAAGAGTGGAAAAAAGGTGGCTAAGGATGGCATGGGGGCTGTTTTAGGACGGTGCTAACCAGTTTTTAGGGGGCAGCACTTTGTGAAAATCAACGAAACAAAATCAAAGCTCTATTGAATTTTCTACTAAATGGCATTTTGAAAGCAGCCAAACAACGCCGTCCACAAGAAAATGTAGGGAGAAAAAAAAAAAGAAAACAAACAAACAGAGAGAGAAAGCAAAGAGCTGGGGGCCAAAGGTTGCCCTTTCACCTAGCCACCAATTTCCACACCCCCTTCTTCTTCTTCTTCTTCACCTATTGGGAAGTCATAGAAAAGTGCACGAAAAGTGTTACGAAATGCCAACAAGTTCAAAATGCTTTGACATGTGCTAAAAGGGTTCTCCCCAAAAAAAATATCCCCAAAACATATAAATAAACATACACTGAGAGAAAATTAAAGGCAATGCTTGCACAACAAATTTTTAAAAATCTATGAAGGTGTTTTAGATATAATATATATTATAAATATATGTTAAAACTCTCTTCCTAAGATTTATACGATTATTAAAACATTCTTAAATGAAAATATAAGCCATAGAGTTTCCAAATAAGTCAAAAAATGTCTTTAACTTGTATTTATGGTCTGGAAACTTTAATAAATAAATTAAATATTAATTAAGAGCTGTGCGTATGCCATAAATAACTTTTAAAAGAGTCTAGGCTCCTGAAAACTATAAAAAGGGTATTTTATTCATATGTAATCTTAGTTTAGTTTAAAACATTTTTACAGTGCAATTACATTAAAAAACAAGAGGAAAACCCAACCAGGAAAAGCTCAGATACACAATATTTTGCCACAACACTTTTTGGGTTCCAGCATTTTGACCGCACACACACACACTCACGGAAGCAGAACCAGAAACTCATACATTCATACATATGTGGCTGAGGTGTCATGTGTCAGCGGCATAATCACACCCTTTTGCCAGAGACTCCCCTTTCCCACCTCTTTGACAGGGCCAGGGGCCGGGGGTCATTCAGGTGAAAGGGGTTGGGATATAGCGCAAAAAAGAGGGACACCTTCTCGACCTTTGTCAACGTGTTCAACGACGTTCAGGCAGCGTTTAGTTTTGACACACTGAAAACTGTTGAGGCTGGCCCAGAAAAAAAAAGGGATTCGATGCGGGGCTAATGGGGTTAAGGGGGCAGAGTCAATGGGTCAACTTGAGGGTTGCAGAGAATTGGAAAAGGGAAATAATTTCCATAAATGTGTCATTGAAAGGGGGGCTTAAAGAACTATAAATGAATATAAAATATTAAAGTGGGTCAGAGAAAAAAGAAAAACAAACAGGAGGAAAACACTACAGAATTTCTAAAGCGGAAAATAAGACAGTATATCTGAAAGATTTAAGTTCTAAGCTGTTCTCTCATGTATTTAATTGAGGAATTTATATTTGTATATTCAGGGAAGGGAAAAGTTTGCCTTAAGTCAAAATAAGTCAGGCTTAGTTATTTTTATCGATAATCCACTAATTATTATAGAAAACCCCTTCAATTTTTTAAGAATATACCAGATAAGTGTATTTAAATATTAAGTTTCCATTAAGCTAACATTTACTCAACATCTCGACTTAATTTTATTTATACAAATTCCTAATGCATCCCAAAATAATGTTTATTATTCACGGCGAAAATTGATTCGAGAGCATTTCTTGCAAATGGCTCGACAAGCGGAAACGGAAATGTCATATTCTATATGCATGTATGCCAAAATATAAAAAAGTATATATAGTATACTGTCATGACCAAAAATAATGGACCACGTTTCCTACAAAATTTGTTTGCGTGCCAATTTTTGGCTCCACGTTGCCAGAAGAGAAAAAAAAAGAACACCGAACAAGCGGCGGTAAAATCGTAGCGAGGAATGCGAGGAAAAACTGTGCCAGTCATTACATTTATTGCGAGCACATTCAATATTGAATGAATGGCCCGCATGGATTTTCTATTTGAAATTAACAATTCAATTTCATTTGCATTTCAATGGCGAAATGTGTCAGACAAGTCGAGGCTCGCCCCAACAAAGTGGGCGGCATGGCTGGGCCAGAGTGGAGCCTTTGTTGCCGTCGAAATTTATTTAGCACTACAAAAATTGCGCCAGCAAAAGAATGTGAAGGCATATAAAATGGACATAAGTGAGCCAATGCAAGACACATTGAAAAAATGCCCGGAAATTCTTTTTGATCAGCCAAATATAACTGGCATTTTGTACGGACCAAGTAAATGAATGCAAAAGGCATCCATTAAGTGTCTGCTCTATATATTTCGATACAAATTACATTTAAAGAACTCTATCTCTTTGAAAAGAAATTCACACAGAATTTAAAGGTAATTTATGAGCTTAAATATCTCTTTCATTTCCCTCCAAAAAAAGAGCGATGCCATTCAAGTTGTTGTGAAAATACTTTTATAAAAAAGATGCAATCTCATCTATGTCAGTGTTTCAATAGAAATAATATTAGTATATGAAAAATATCGACATTTCGACCAAAACCTAACATTAAGATACAATATTTCAATATATCAATAACGATATTGATATATTTTACAAATTCCTGCCGGCTGGGAATTAAGAAGAAATTTCTTGATTAAGAATTAAATAAATAAGATCAGATTCCACCAGACTTACCTTACATATTTATATTTATTTAAATCTTTTTAAATGTGTATTATTTCCAATGTGCTTTTTATGCCGACGCCACACGTACGTTTAAGATATCGGTATGAGCAGAGAACGGGCAGAGAAACTTGCTGACTTGCGAATCAGTTCCAAGGATCAGGTCAAGCTAGATTATTCTGTTTCAAATATATAAATTCCTTGTTTTTTCTCCCTTATCTTCAGAATAATGTGTTCTATTATTCTATCTTTTTTTTATTTTAAATCCGTTTTAGTTTATTATTTTATCAGCACCGTTAATCATAGTAACATGTTCTAGGTTGTTTTTTTTAACTTATCTCAATTTTTGTATAAGTTAAATGTATTTACTAAAACATAGTACGTCTTCTG
Organism: Drosophila parvula; assembly: GCA_018904695.1. Lineage (NCBI taxonomy): Eukaryota > Metazoa > Arthropoda > Insecta > Diptera > Drosophilidae > Drosophila > Drosophila parvula. The sequence goes on along the minus strand of JAEIIG010033346.1, from coordinate 47,660 downwards.
GAAATTCCATTAAAAATAACCCTTAACTCATGGCTTTTCAAATTGTAAAAGTCGTAGTTTTTATAGTTAAATAAATATAGGTTATAATCTTCTAAATTTCCTATATATTTTATTTAAAAAGTATGGCCTAAAAAAATGTGCCAAGAGCAGTTCCATGTTATCCATTCTAGAGATGTTCAATAAAATCACAAATCAATTCCCTTGAAATGCTATTGCCCAGCGTAAATTTGATGCGCTTCAAATAAAATATGCAAATAGAACGCACACAGAATTTGAATTCGTTTATTAATAGATGCGAATAGAGCGAACGATGCATTTTTTATGCATTGAAATTTGGAAAAACACTTTATTTGTCAATGGACTACCGGCACTCTCGTGTCAGAATATTTACATACATCAAAACGAGGAGCCGGGCAATTTAAAATTGGTCTGAAATCGGGTTAGAGGTTAGCGGCGCGGCCAACTCGTTAGGCCAAATTGAAAATTACACAATAGAACGAGGTACAAACTGGATTTTATTCCAATATTCTTTTTTTCCCCCTCGTTGGCCGTTGGCATAATTTATGCTTCGCGCAGTTTGGCAGCCACTGGACGATGGGTTGATAAATAATTAAGGCTCCAAAACACGCTTACAAATCCATTCTCAATTATTCATTCAACAAAACTGGGCTTGCTTAGTGTTCAGAGGGTTAACATCCAAAGTAGTGAACAAGGGGCAGGTTGAGAGGGGATTGGGAGGCGTGAAACTGTGATGCCTCATTTGGAAACGAAGCTAACTTATCTAGAGGAGGGGAAAAACAAGAGAGTAAAGAGCAAATTGGAGGTGGGAATGTGGTATTTTGGCTTGGCTATTTTTAGGCTTGATTAGCAGCACTGATTTTTTTCGGAATTATTTGTGATTTACTCATTAAGAAGGGTTTTCATTTCAACTACACGCTTAGTTGTCATGGCCTCACCTTTATTTCTAACTAGCTTAAATTAACCTTATTAGAAGATTTAAGAAAGAATGATTTTTAGCTTAAAAAAATCATTTCTAAAAGACAGAAACTCCTCTTATATATTATCGAAAATAGCTAAATAAAAATTGGCTACAAATCAGCTACATGGCCAACACTGGTGGCGACAAAGTGTGGCCAAAACAATAAAGGGGTTAGAGATTTAGAGGCACCCCCTCATTGTTAGAATAAATGGATGGCTCGGAAGTCCTTTCATTTCTCAACTCATTTATGAATTTCCATCATTTCCATCTGAGCGATGAGGGGGGGCGGTGGGCCTACGAAACTTTTTCAATGTTTTGATGTGTTATTTGTATTGCCTTTTGGCTTGTTTTGTTAATTGTTGCACCAACAACAACAACAACAGCAACAGGAGAGAAAACCCCCCAAGAATGCTGAAGTTGAGGAACATTTTTCAACTTTTGGCTTGCATTTGCCGAGTGATTTCATGAAGCGCATAATTACGCAAATTAGCATAAATAAGTGCGAAAGAAATCGTCCAACTCCTTCTGCCAGGCTTCAGGCTTCAGTTTTCCATTTAAAACACAACCACTTGGAATTGATAAAAACAAAACAACATAAGAGTAAATACAGTAATTATGTAAAGTCGTACAGAACAGAAGGATATGCTTACAAAATTAGGTATTTCGATATTAATATTATTATAATAAATATTAATTTAATACCTATTTAATTACCAGTAAATACCAACTCTAAGCAAGTCTTAATTTTAACCAATTATTAATATTATCACTTACAAATTCAGGCATTAAATAAGTTTACAATTTAATTATATCCTTTATCCATTTACAAACCCATATACCCCTCACATTCAAAGAGTATTTTTGAAATGAAACTCTGGCTCTGCAAATGTTTAAAAAGCCCTTTTTATTTGTTGGTTATAAATTATTTTTGCAAATTTTATTTAATGCAAAAAGGAAGAAATTAAAAGAGCCGAAGGACTGGCTGGCAAGAGGGGCGAAAAGGAGAGATGCCAAGTGTTTGCTGAGTCAAAAAGCAAAACATTAAAATAACTCGACGCAAAAAAAAAAAATGAAGCCAAATTGCTGCCCCTGCGCTCGCTCATTTAAAAGCTCTCCCGCCCCTCCATCTCCTTTTTTTTTGCCACGCCCCCTCCATCGTGGCAGCCGAAGCAAAAAGTCATTTCAAATGTTAATGAGCTCGTGTAAATAGACAAACAATGGCAAAAGAGGATTGAGATGACGAGGAGGGTGGGCGGCGCAGGAAGGGGTTCTTTTCTCTTCGTTGCCAGAAAGTAGTTAAAATTTTTCCAAGTGAAATTTGAAAATGAAAACGTAGCCGAGGAAATGGTAGAAGAAAGGAGAGTTGCATTTTATGGCCAACGCCATCAAATTTGCATGCTAAGCAAGCCGAAAAGGACAGCAACAGTCGGGCGGGAAGGAGAGCAAGAATTTTGGAAGATAAGAGCCTCAACTTGGAGTGGATTATATACCGAAATCTCTTCTCCAACAAGGGAATTTAAGAACTTGAGAAGATTCTCCGCGCAAAAAGTTTTCCAGACTCTTCTGCAGAAGCCAAAGGAAGCTGCTTAAAAAGCCGGGGAAGTAGAAGTTTAATTCTTAAATATTTGCAATATTTCCGTGCAAACTTTGGCCATTCGCAAGAAGCAAAACTCAATGTTTCGGAAACATTTAGTGGTCATCATCGCCTTTTCCCCCAAATGATTTTCTGATTCATTATAAGCCCCAATGATCCGCTCAGCTCCTGAATGCAAAGCCCCAACTCCCCCTAAAAGCTGAGGCAGCCATTTTCCAGCCCAGCCTTCTCATTTTCGAAATCAATCGCCCCCCAAACCCTGATGTGCCACATAAATCATTAAGGCGGCTGTGGCGTTAATTGTTTGACCAAAGTCCGGGCTCAGGGAATCGAAGGTAAGGCAGCAGGACTAAGCCTGAAAGGATAGGGATGAATGTAGAAGAGAAGTGGAAGAAGCGAGCAGGGAATGTCGAGAGAAAGCCACTAAGGAGGACTCCTGTCAATGGGACATTATTGATGGGGCCGAAGGACAGGACAGCTCTGGCATAAATGATTTGATTTTGGCTCAGGATGTGACTGTCAATGCTACTGTAGCAGCACTGAGAAAAATAGAGAGGAAGGGTTAGTTCAAGTAATTAAAAACTATATAATATTAAATATAAAAAGTATGGATATACAATTAGGAAGCAGTTTTATTCTTTATTAATCACTAAAATGGTTATAATACTGAGCTTTTTAAACATAAAAATGAATAAAAATCATAAATACATATATAAGAGAAGTAAGATATTTATAATCGCCAAGATTTAATCCTTAATACCGTTTACTTTCGACGCCAGCAGTTATTTCCCTAAGCACTCTCCATGACAAACACACCTGGCGTATGCGTAATATTTTTGTAGCAAAACCTGACGTGATATGAGAGTGTGAATATATATTTTGTATCATCCGGTGGCCGGGGGTGTGTGTGGGTGTGTGTGTGAATCGTTGTAATGTTAACAGCTCGTAGCAAAATGTAAGTAAACATAGAACATGGTCAAATAAGGTACCTCCAGCGTATGTATGTTGTTGGCGCATAATTCAATATTCGATGTCAATTGGTGGCGAGTTGCTCTTGTTATTACTGCTGTTGCCGCTGCTGCTGCGGCACAGTGTGAGTTTGCTTGTCTAATTAAATTGACACATTGACAAGTTCGTGCTCATTAGCCAAGACATAAACAACGAGCGAGTCATGTTCTGGTTTGTTTTGCCCCACCACCCCCCTGCCTTGCATAGTATCTTGCCCCCTTTTTGCTTTTTGTTTAGTTTATAGATTTACGTTTATTTATGATATACACAGAGAACAAAATCTCGATACCGAAAAGGGGGAGGCGTGGCCGAACACGCAACACACACGTTAATAGGCCACACGCCATAAATCATGAAAGGAGCTCGGAAAAGCAGGAAAAGTAGGCGGTGCTATGGTCAGCGGGTTCACAGGTCACTGTATCAGTGTATATCGCTATATCAATGTTACACACGCCCGTCCTCCCCCCCTCCCCTGCCCACCCGCTATGGGGTAAAACAGCAAACTTGGCTCGAATTATTTATATAAAAAATGGCTGAACCACGTAACGCGTGATTTATTTACTAAACGTGCAACAAAGCGAAAAAAAACCTCAGCAAAAATTACAAGTGCCACACAGGAATCGAAGGATGCACAGGGAAAAAACATTACTTGTATATCTATTAAGATAACTTATATTTTTAAAAACTGAAGCCTGTTATGAGTATTTATAAGTATTTATTTAGAAATTATAAATGCAACTTCTGGCACTTGTTGCTATGAAAATAATATTAGTTTCTTGAAATATGCGCCTTTAAATGTAATTATTTACTTATCTAAAAAATGTATATAATATTTAATTTCTATTTTAAGAGTTCTAACAGTTTTTCTTAGTGCCTAAAAAAGCAAAGTCTAAGGATATGTCGTAGGATCCCGTGCATTGTCTGTGCCGCCTTGTTCATAAATAATATTTCTAAGCCGGCCAAAACATGCACACACACCCGACATATGTTATGAGTGCTTCCCCATATTTCAGGGGGTCTGGGTAGTATCCATATATATATATATATACATTTCAGGATGTTTATGTGCGTCTTCGTGTGGGGTGAACCGACAAAGGCATTTGTCACAGTTGAACGCCGTTAACCGTTAACAAGAAACAGCTCCGAAATGGCCAAGAAGCACCTTAATCAGTTCAGGAAGAATAAACAGGGTCACGGCAAAAAAAAAAAATCAAATCAAATAAAATAAAAGAGGAGCAGGTGGAGTTTGCAGAGTTTTTTTTTTTTTGCAGTCAGTTTTTGTGGTTATAATTTGGCGCGGGGAGCAGCAGGGGCCTTCTCCTGATTGCCAAACTTCAGCTGATTGAGCGAAAGAACCAGGAATTCCCTTGATGACGAAATAGCCACAAGAAATCCAAGCCAATCAATCTTACAAATATTTGACTTGTTGTTGAGAAAAAAAAAACGCAGACAGTTCGATAATTGAAACAAAAGATGTAATCAAACTTGGCTGTCTCTTATTTATTTGTGATTGAAGGCAATCGAAATTTAAAGGGAAACATGATTAAAACTGAGAAAGAGTTAAGGCTGATACCTTTGAGAAATAATTGATTAATATAAGAAAGAGAGGGCTCTGAGCTTTACTAATGATATGGGAAATTATTTATTAATTGCTACTCACATTTCGTGTGAAACAACCATTAATTAATTGTTTTATTTTATAGATACTGAGTATGAATTTCCTCTACATACTCCTTGATTAATTATGGTTTAATTTAGGGAAGTACCCCAAACTATTAGTGCATTAATTTAAGTATTGCAATTAGTGTTCGCAGTCCGCCTTCCCCGATCCAATGTAAATCCGCCGCCGCTGCCATTAATAGTTCCTCGACAAGGCTAAATCATCATTTATGGCAGCATCTGTTTGACAATCTCGCGCCGCAGCAACGCCATTCATTATCTTTCGCTAATTGAGTCATCTGGCAGCGGCTTATCTATCATCTTATTTGTGTGGGCAATTTGGCCAGCACCGAATATATACTATATATCGTTTGAGTGATATCGGAACGGGAACTGTGGGTTATGGCACTGCCTTCAATCATGCTCAGGAAATGAGCCTATCCTGTAGGGGGACCTACCCCGCCGAAAAGCTCATGTACACACGCATCATGTTGGCCATTATTTATCTTTTACTCCTTTGAAAAGAAGGACTAGGCCTCCGGTTTGTTGTTGTTTGTTGTTGTTTCCCTACTTTCAACTCCGCATGTTGCTTTTCCTATTCGCGCCCATTGTTGTTGTGTGTATTTTTGGCAAAAATTTCCTTTCCGCTTCCTATGGCGAGTTTTTATGACAGCTACGCGAAAAACAGTTGAGCACCACCAACCAAAACGAAGAAAAAAAAAACATGGAAAACATGGGAAAATGTTGAAAAAATCTAGATGAGAAGAAAGGAAAAAAAAATGAGAAAATACCGTTTGAGTCCGCTCGTGCACACAGCTTGAAACAACATTTTCCTTCCCTGCCATTAGTTTGGTTTTTGTGTGGGATTTCTTGGTTCTTGTTCTTAAGCATTTTCCGGAGGACAACGCACTTCCTGCTGCCAGCCAAAAAAAAAAATTGACAAAAAAAAAAGGAAAAGTTCCTTGAACCCACCCGACATGCTAGATTTTCCGCACGATTTCAGCAAATGCCTTTTGCTAATTATTTGAGCCGATTTGTTGGACAAACTAGATATGATTTGTACTTCTTCTCTCGGTGTTAATAATTTATAATTATTTTTAAACATTTGTAATTTAAATTAATTGATTTTTAATTGAGAAAACTATCACAAATGTTTGCTTGATCAACTGGAATTTATTACAACGAATGAGGCTTTGTTAAAAACTTTAATTTTTGTCTATTAATATACTAAGTATGCAAAATTTTTCCCTAACAATTCGATTTATTTTATAAGTAGTAAATTAAACCTATCACATATCCATTTTCATTTGGTTTCAATAATATTTTTTAATTATAAAGAACCTTGGAAAACCCTGAACTCTATATGCTGCCATTTTTCACAGCGATTTCATTTCGTTGGCAAATTTTTTTGGTACGTTTTTCGTGGGACTCGTTTGTATTAAGTTCTTCGGCCTACATATTTTTTTTTTCGGCCGTGTGGTCATGTGTCATTTTGGTCATTTGTTTTAGACAAACCCCTAGTGGACTTTTCCAGCGCTCTCTCTCTCGGCAATCCAACTCCCTGCTCCTTTCACCGACGGAGGCCCATCTGCACTGAAGTGCATTCAAACGTAAACGAGCTGCATTGGCCGCAAAACAAAGCGGCCAACAACCAAAAAAATGTGAGGGAGAAAAAAAAAGGGGGAAAAAAGCTTAAAAACCTAAAACACAAAAATTGCGGCCGAGGCAACATCAACAGCAGCAGTATCCTGGCACTGCGAGAAATTAAATAACTACTTGTAGTAGTTGCTTTTTATTTTATTTTATTATTATATATAAATATATAGAAACCTTTACGATCCACTAGAACCTCATACTAATGAAAGAATCTCCAGGGGTTAGTAGCTCAAGTTGTTTTTGAGGAACAGGGATCCATGAAGGAGTCCAGCAGCTGTCTCCGCCCGGCACACAAAGACAGGCTCATCCAACTGCGATTTCCCCAGGCCATTGGCCCATTGGAGCTAGAAATCCCCTCGAAGTTGTCCTTATCTGTGGCCTCTAGAAAGAATCTCATAGTCCAGGGCGATATATACACTGTTATTGTGCAATTGTGAGCCTGTCCACTTTCCGCAATCACTCGAGCTGGATAGACTGCATCGTCTCCTTGAATGCATTCCACAAAGACATTGAAAATCCTCTGATATCATGGCCTCCTAGGATGGCTTTGTTGGGAAATAACTTTGAGGTTTGTAAGGAGAGTTTTCTTAATCTGGAAAGTAGTTCTAACACTGATCTCTTGCCTGCGCCAAGGTATTTTCAAACATGGAAAAAAGAGCCTCCAACAAATAACCTTTTCTAATCATTTTGAGGTAAAAACTGCTGACTTGTTAGATTTTATGTCTTTTAATAAGCAGGCACAGATTATCTTTTCATGGGTTAAGATTTCCGCTATAAATTTGTTAATTACACGACCTCCATAATTAACAGATATTTCCAAACAATTTCTTATTCATTTTAAGCTGTTAAGCCCTCTTTGCTATATATATATCTATAAATTAATAATGATTGCTACCTTATATTATTTACTGACAAATATTATATATTATTGCGAAAATGACAAATAATTTATTTGTTAAAAGCGCATTCAACTTGTCCTACTTGTTTTCCCGTGTGCAGTTAAACCGAATCCCAAACTCCACTCAAGCTGTGTGCTAAACTTCAGCGACACTCTGCCCGTAACCCCCTCTTACTCGCCACCCATTCTAAACCCTTTTCAAGGCCCCGCCCGGCCCCTGCCACCCACCGTCCATTCAGTCAACAAATATGTTCAACATGCCACAGCTCGTCCTGGCCCATTGTGTTCCTGATCCTGATCACTGCGCTGTGCATTTTAACGCTGGCTTCGCTTTTTTGCGGCTTTTCCTTCTCTCTTTTTTTTGTACTCTTTGTTTTTTTTTGGCAGGGAAGGGTATGCCGGAATTTGAATGGGGATGTGACAGTTGGGGGCAGAGTGGAATTAATTCCTGTTTATTCATGGTGGCTTTTGGGGGAAGATCGAAGCAAGTTCCAATGCAAAAGGCCAGTGCTTTATAAGTGAAAAAACTGCATTTTAATCCCTAGGATTTGGGGAAAAACGAGCACAGATTAGAGATGTTAAGTTACCTAAAATTAAGTTTAAAGTAATATATTTTTTAAATTTAGTTAAATTTATATTTCATCCGATTTAACTTATAAGTGGTTCTGAGGATATCACAGAGTGCCATCATTGTTGATTGGCTTTTTAATTTTGCTTAGCCTTGCTTCTCGCATCTTTTCTTTCTTGGCCGCCTTTTTGTTTTGGTTTGGGTTTAACTTTAAATGAATTTCTATTATTTTTGTGTTTATCTGAGCTTTGCAGTTCCGCCACCACCCCTCCATCTTCCCCATTTTCCGTGATTTCCTCGATTTTCCTGCACATTTTCCCTGCGCTGGCTGCCTGGCCGAGTTGTTCTTGGTCTTATCCTTGTCTGCTGCTGTTTTATTCTGGCACTCATTGCTCTCCTTGGCTGTTGTTGTTCCTCGCTTGTTTCTCGCTTGTTTTTCTTGTTTTTCCCTCGATTTTCCACGCTCCTAAGCGCTATCGTTGTTGTTGTTGTTTACTGCTGCACACAACTAAATTGGTATATCCGTTTTTATTAAGCAACATTTCCGGTTTCTCTCTAGTGTTTTTAGCTGCAATGGAACGTCGAAAGCAGTACTTGAAGGCGGAAAAGGGGGGGAGCGACGGCAGCGTAACTCTCGGCCAGTGACAATTTTTCATGCTGTTGTCAGTTTTTCCTTCACGGAAATCTTCCTCTCCCCTCCTCAGTTCGTTAGTTTTCCCTGCGCCATGGGTGTGTGTGCTTGTCGTATTTATCTGTGTTGTTCCTTTTGGTTTTCTTTTTGGTTCCTGCAGGAGAGCAATGGCAAAAAATAGAACTCATTACGTATACGCAACGTGGCGTGTCACGTAATTCATGCTTGGCTGGCATCGGGCAATTGATTTGTGTTCCACATTGATTGCCCCACTGCCCCCGAGGCTAATAATATCACTAAGAATCACGCACAGTGCCCGCCAAACTGTGAGGCTGCCTTGTCGCCTTTCGCCTACGGCCTTTTAGCCTTTGGCCCTCTCAATGCGGCTCATTAAAATGTATGCATTCAAATTAAATTTTGTACTTTGGAAAAAGGGGGAAAAGGAAGAGCAAAATAAATGGTTTCAGGTCTAAATGTTCAACGCTTATCTCAATGGAAATCCTGAAGGACCTCATAAATATTTACACCGTGAAAAAAGCATGCCATTCGAGGCTCTTAGATGCTTTAAGTGTTTAAAGAAAAGTTGAGGGACTTGTATATTTTCTAACATGAACAGAAAATGAAACAAAAATATTTAAATATAGTTCTTATAAACCTAAAATAAATACATAATAATACAAATTAAACATTTGTTTATTTAAGTCTCACTGATAAAAATCAAATAAAGGCCTAGAAAAATATGAAACAGTTAAGCTTTTTTTAAATCTTTTATCTCATTTAATCCTGGCTTAAGAAAATGTATATTTCTTGTTAATAAAAAAATCGTTTTTTCTTGTGCACAGATGTGTGAATAAAGCTCGAGCCTTTTTCGTGCGGTCAAATATGTTTAGGCACATTTAAACTTGTCCTAGCCCAGTCTCGTTCTCGTTTACATCCCTGTGGGGCTGTGTCAAGGCGCAAGATAGTTTCAAAAGTGATTTGGGTACACTTTTGGGATTTGAAGTTCGCATAGCCTGCCCTTCTGGTTTTTCTGCCCCCCTTCCCCTCGATGTACTATGGGACCCACAAGCACTCTGGTCAACGGCATATTAAATTAAAGCGTCTGGTCGTTGTCCCTTTTTGTTTTTTTTTTTTTTTTCGTTGGATGTGTGTTGGGCGTCCTCGGCCCAAGTGTCAGTTGCAAGTGTCAAAGGTGCTTCTGTTTTTAAATTATCCTCAGAGCAACCAAAAAAACATGACAACAAATTTGTGTGAATATGCGTTTAGCCGCACAAAACTCTATCTTTTCCATTTTTTTGCCCTTAGATAAGAGTCCTTCTTGCCTGACCGGGTCCCTCACAAATATATGGAACAGGCCAAATTATGCAGAAAACGGAAAATATGAAAATAAAATTTTGAAGCTGAGAAAAACAAGGGTCGAGCTAACTGAAAAGCTCTCGCCTCTGTCTCTTGTAAAGTGAATCTGTTAAGAGATTATTCTAATAGAAAACTCATAATAAATACTACGAAGTCGGTGGAGAGGGGAGGAGTGCAGATTTCCTTGGGATTAAATGTTTAGGAATAGAAAAGCCTTAATGGCTGAATGCTTTGAAGGAAAAGCAGCATAAAGTAAAGCTAAAATTAAAGATACACGGAATATGGCAACGAACTAAAAAGAAAATAAATTTATATTAGTTGCTTAACTTATTCGAATCTAAAGTGGAAATCTTCTTTGTAAGCTTTAGAAATTATATCAATAAGTTAAGCACTTTGACTTTGTTCATAAAAATCTCACAAATTTTTAGTTGGTTTCTCATTTAATTACTTTGTTTTATAATCAACAAAAATTAATTCACTTTGCAACCTTAAAAATCTGCTTTGATTTTGTGGAGCACTCTCAGACAGAGTGCAACAAAGAAAATGCTCAATTAGTCGCGCTCTTGCCAACACGAGCATTTTCCGGCTAGGGAAATGCAACACACACACACACACACGCGCGTACATATAGGATGGCCTAATTAAAAAGCATAATTTAATTAAGAGGCGTCAGCTGGCCGAGTTTGTTGGTGCTTGACAAAAACAGAAAGCGGCGCCGAGTGGAGGCCGAAACTTCTGGCATATGCCACAAAACAAGAACGTAAAATCTACTACACTAAAAGATACAATTATTCTATATATAGAAACTTATATATCTAATATCTTGTAAGTTTTTTTATGCATTTAACAACATGTAAGAACAGGAATTAGCCAAGAGGTGTTGATTTCAATCTTTAGTAACTTCTTGAAGGAACTTTAAGTGCTTTAAATAATTTTCCCTGAATTAAATATTAATTATAAGTTTAAAAATATATCACATAATATTTTAAGAGCCATCTAATAATTTTATTTTATTTATTGCTTCATCAGAGAACTACGCATTATTTAATTACAAAGATATATTGCATGCATTCAGCAAGATAAATCCAAATCAATTATATATTTAAAATACGCTTGTATAAATTAAAGAACCATTTTTGTTTAGGCTTTTCTCTCGGTGCCTCTGTGGCAGTACATTTCTTTCTTTCTCCCTCTGGCCAGTAAATGTAGTCATAAATTGTGTGGCAAGTGCTGGCGCTGTTGCAGGTTCATGTTCGAATATTGCGCCGGACAAACGTATGCAACATGAACATGATAAACATTCGGCATGACTGCCTGCCGTTGCCGTGCATGCAACATTCCGAATATTTAGCATTATTTAATTTACAACAAATTAAGTTTAATGTTTTACAACTTAACCGCATGATTTATGCAGTCCGGCATGTCCGCCTCACTCAATCACTTCAGCTCTCTCCATTCCAGCCTTTGACAATTGTCGCACAAATTATGCCAAATTAAATGCACAGCACAAATAATGGCAAAGGCGAAGGGAGAGGAGGAGAACGGAAGGAAAAGTGGCTGGGAAATGCGGGGAAATGCTGGCAAAGGACAAATGAAATGAACACTCAAATTGCATTATGCAAGAAATGGAGGTCAAGAGGCGGAAAGTGCAAGATGTCGGCCATAAGATATGCTTTGATTCTCGGCAAAATAAGAAGGAAAATGATAAGAAATTACTTTAAAAGCATATCTATGATTTAAAATACAGAAAAATAATATAGTTTAAATGTACTTACTGTAGTAAGTAATTTTAAAAACTCTTTAAATATGATGTTCTTTAAATTCAAAAGGATAAGCAGCATTTTCCATTCATAGAGCGCACACTGCTATCTCTTAATTAGAATCCCATTAGAGCTTGCCATGCTATATCCGATTTCCTTGCTCATTAATTTGGCGACACCTCAGAAATCCGTATGCCATCCGTATCTGTTGTATCTGCATCTGCAGCTGCCTCCCTCTGTAGCTTCGACCAGGTAAACTGCATTTGCATTCCAGGCTACCCATCCGTACTAGTTTTGGGTCCACAGAAACTCACACGAGGCGGATATGTGGTCACCAATAGGCGTATTCTCGAGCAGATTCTTGGTTTCTGTTTGTGCCAACCTCACCCGGGAAGAGTACCCCCTTGGAACCCCCCCGAATAACCGAATCCCCTTAGCAGTCGCCTCTCGGACATGGCTCCTCCGTCCATCTGTGCGTGCCTTATTGACTTGGCTTGGCTTGGCTTTCAACGCAACTGAGCCGCAAAGTCAATTCTGTGAATGAATCCACAGTCTCTCAGCCGGCGGATATATAAGAGGCGGCCGGCGAGGAGAGGGCTAAAAAGTGGAATAACTGCACTGAGAAATAAGTTACAAATGTAGAAAAAAACATATATTTGCGAAGATAAAAATGTGCAAGATCTTTCTCCATTATGTTTTCCATGGAGTTCCATACATTTAACAAGGAATATATTACTTTCCGACTAGCTTTACTCATAGTTAAGGAATTATGTTAATGATTGATCAGTTTTCAAAGATCTCTTTTATTGCAGTGCAAGACAGGGGCGTAGGCTGCACCCCCCTTGGCGGCTGGCAGCAGCATAAATGAAGTTCTAGTCGCAATGTGACGTTGATTTTTCATTTCAATTTTCTTGCCATTCGAGTTCTACTCAACCTTCTTCTCCTCTACCATCGCTCCTGCTCCAGCTCCTCCTCCATGTTCATTGTCATCCTCATTCTGAAAATGTTTACTTTGCACTGGTCGCATATAAAACGTAGGAACCCAGCCAGCCATCCCAACCAGTCGTCAGTCATGGCATCCGCAATAGGTAAGGGGTTTAGCCCCCCATTTTCCAACCCCCTCCGGATATACTATACATATATGGATGTGAGTGTTCGTTTGGGTTTTAGTTTGCTCAGTTTGCTTTAACTGTTGTTGATACGGTTTCCGTTTGTCTAAAGCTCCGTGCGGCACTTAAGTGAACTTTAAACACTTTTATTAATGGCATATTATGTAATATACGTGCCCTGGATGCCGCGGCAGCTCTCTCTCTCTCTCTTCCTCTGGATAGGCAACTTTTGCCAACATTACTAGCTGCAAATGTTTTAATTAAAGTGAAATTGGGTATTCTGAGTGGCACACAAGTCCTTACATCTACACCAGCCGCCTCCCTCTTCTACCAGCTAGCTCATCCCTTTTCCCAGGCTGTTCCGTCATCTTTCCTGCTTTTCCAAACCCGCCCCCTTTTCTGCCTGTGTGTGGGCCACCAAATCCGCTGCAATCCCAACTGGCAGTAGCGATTTAGCCAGATGTTACGCATACGCAGCGTAAAACTTTTCCATGCCCACCAGCCATGCCCCTTAAGCCGTGGGAAGATGGCGAAATCATATTTTCATTTCGGGCACATTAGCTGCGGAAATAATTGTAATGGCAGATGGAAATAAATATAAAAATGGAACCAATAAAGGCTTGAAAATGCAAAGTATTTAAAAAATAAATAACAGCAAGGCTCTGTTTAAATTATTCTAAGTTTAATTTTAAGGTTTCTTTTTAAATATTTACTTTTCCATTAAAAAAGAGTTAAAAGATTATTATCCCATTTTTATTATAATACTTTTACATTTTCCCCCGAAATTTCAGCCTGCCCATAAAACGGAAATATTACTGCCTGTTTATTATTTTCCTAAACCAATCTGCATGTCGAACAATCCCAGAGACTAGGCAGAGATCCCCTAACCATAATCCCTACACATAATCCCGCTAAGAGCATCGCTCGGCTTATAATTTCTGATCCCCGACGGTTGATGTAATTGCCCAGCTCGAAGCTCCCCTTATATTCCCCACCGCCCACTTCCGGGCCATCGCTTAGTCATCAGCCAGATTCGCCATTCTCCGCATTTTCCACACTCCCAGCACTCCAGCACTTCATTTTCCCCTCAAAGCCCCTACCTCGCGACGGCTAAGCAAATACTTGGCTCTGGCTCTCGCATTACGCATACGCAACGTTTGCAGTTAATTTGCAAAATGTTTCACATGCCGACTTCTTAATGAGTTGTCTCACCGGCTGAGACGACTCTCAAAGAGACCCACAAAAATGAAAGAACTGAAAGAGCTGAAAGAGGAGGTTGAGCTGTAGCAGAATTTATTATTAAATTTCAGACTCAGTCCGTCGCTTGTTTGCCTTCCGATTGACTGGCGATTGTTCGTCGAGAGAATATTCATTCGTTGCAATACACCAGATTTCCCCCTGGATCGCTTATTATGCTTTATGTGCAACAAATATTTGTCACTAAAGGAGCTGCTCTTATTGTTTTTACACTGATAATAAATTGAGAATTCCAATAAGTAATGCCAAGAACACAATAACAAAAGGGGAACATTAGTAAAGCACTTTTTATTAAGGAATATTTACAAGTTGGAAGTTTTATTTTAACCCCAAGTCTTATAAGGTAGACTTCTCTTATTTTCTGCCTCATTTTTTTTCTATGTATATCTCAGGGCAGCTCGTGTTGCAGTTGCAGCTGCTGTGTCTTGTTGAGCGTATAAACTGCCATATGTTGAACGCAAGCATACAGTGCATGGCATATCCTTTATGCCAGTTCTTCTTAGCCAAGCCGACAAAGGCTCTTCCACAGTTGCTTTTGAGAGTGCGCCACTAAAGACTTATGGCATTAGGGCACAGCAGCAACAGCAGCAACAGTAAAAGCAGCAGCAGCAGCAACAGCAACAACGATAACCGCAACAACTTAGCGCATGTCAGCAACACATTACACAGAACACAGAGCCAACAATAAACTTGGCTATATGGACAGAGATGTGGGATTTTTAGATCTACCAAAAAAAAAAGGGATTATGCCACAAATTTGGCAATTGAAAAATATATTTTTAACAAGCTTAATTTTTCAATTTTCGAGTTACAGTAGAGGAAAGTATTTTTATATTTAAAAAAAGGAAGAAAACTTACCATTACTTATGCAAAAACTGAATATTAATCCAAATTGAATTGGAAAATGTAGGACAAATTTTACTAGTTACCTTCAACCTTCCACTCGCTTTGATTTTCCCCTTAAAAACACAAAGCCATTAAGAAATTGCACCTCAAATGCATAGCTAAAACCCATTCCAAAAACCAGAAATCTTGAGAGTGTTGACCTAAGACCGTGATAAGTACCATTCTTTTTTCAGTTGACCCTCAAGGCTAGCCAGTATACAAAGTAACTTGGGCGAAAAAGTTAATCCCCTTTCAAATGGAAAGCCACGCCACTGGACCAAGCACACAAACACTCCAGCAACGTCTTCCCACACACACACACATATAGTTGATTTTCAGGCAGCAATTGCTATTGTTGTAATTGTTATGAGTAAAAATTACACAAAACCGTAGGGGCATGATGGCACAGGGAGTAAGAAACTTCAGCAAACTCCGAGGTTAAAAAGTAATATATTTTACAACAACAATGGAGGCGAGACTACATATTATATTTATATGCCACACACACACACACGGGGAGCTGGGAAACAACAATGGCTGATGTTAAAAGCAGAAATTCGCATTAAGCTGAAAGAAAAGCAAAAGCTGGACCAGGGAATATCGGGGGTAAATTGCAGGGGTTGTGTCTTAACAAAGCCACAAGTAAACGAGCCGAGCGGCTTGTTTTAAGTGTAACCCACACACTCGCCCACGGACGGACACACACATTAGTTGCATTGCTACCGACAACAAAAAAAAAAAACAAGCATTTTCCTCTCTCATCCCGCTTTTCATCTGGTCGGCGTTGTAGCATGAAATCTGTTTTAAAAACTCCAGACATCACACACAATGCCCGAAATGCCATAATTCTTGTCTACGCACACGAGTCTGCTTCACTTTATGCGAAATAAATAATTACAAACAAGTCAAGCGGACACACAGACAGCCAGAAAATGATGTGCAAGTGTTAGATGTTGTTGCATGGCAGTGGAAAAGCGGAAAATGTGTTGGGGAATAGCTGGGGAAAAGAGAAGAACAGGATACTCGAATGGCTGCAGGGCAAATGTTTAACCAAAGTGCAGCACACTCTGGTTGATTATGGCCCTTCTCAAGTCTTAAACGCATTAATCAAGTCGCAGTGGCAGTGTACACGGAGAAAATATATTGGTTTTTTGTATATATTTAAATGGTTATTTATTGAAATTTAAAAATATACAGAAAGAAGTTTAGCTTTGAGGATACTTAAGCAACTATTAGCCTTTACATGGTATTAATTTACATAAAAAGTAAGGTGGTAAAACATCTTGTCATAATTTAGAGATATCACATTTAAATTGCCTCCAAAATCAATGTTTAAATAAGTCCAATAATTCTTAAATCTTATCTGCAAATCCCTAGAGCATTTCCTCCTCAGTTTTCCAGGGAAAACCTGTACATTTATTTCCATTCCTTTGCCATCCGATGCCATTTGTGTTTATGAAGACGACGCGTCGGCGAGCCCAAACAAAAGTCAAGCTTGACGTTAAAAAATAAAACCCTCAGTCGGAAAAACTGAAACAAAAAACTATGCAGTAAAGTGAAAAAAGTTGCCTGTATTATTTTTTGTTACTACAAGTGTGTGTGTGAGTAAAGTTTTTTGTTGTTTGCTGTGGGTTTGTGTGTTTGGGTTGCTTTTGGCCAGACTTGACTCTTGCTTTGGCATCTTTTTGGCCCAAACGAACTCTGCCTTATTCCGTACCCCTGCCATTCCTGTGTGTGCACTTGCATTTATGAATGTTTAAGCATTTCGACTCGGTCTGAACTCAACTGAACTGAGTGGAGATGATAAAGTTTTTAGTTCCCAGTTCCCAGTTCCCAGTTGCCAGTTTTTGGAGTAAGAAGCGAACAATTGAAAAATGCATAAAGCCCCGGCAGCCGGAAAAGTGAGACGAAGGAAAACTTTACCGAAACTCTAATGATGGCTAAT
Organism: Drosophila parvula; assembly: GCA_018904695.1. Lineage (NCBI taxonomy): Eukaryota > Metazoa > Arthropoda > Insecta > Diptera > Drosophilidae > Drosophila > Drosophila parvula. Next base: position 30,355 of record JAEIIG010033346.1, on the reverse strand, counting down.
TATTACAAAATACACACACTCTCGCTCACATGGAGCGGAATAAGTTATCCTATAGCGACAGCCATTCCGCCCCCTCGTTGGGACTAGTGACTGCCAAACTGTGAGTGAAAACTTTCGTATGCAAACAAAGTTAATTTACATTTTAAAATCCATCAGATTGCAAAAGCTTGTTTAAATAATTGCAAAATACAGTTGTGCCTCACGGCCGTTGAAATTTACAAAAACAGGAGGAAAAAAAGAAAAAGAATTAAGGGGGAATAAAAACTTTAACACATTTTATACAGAGTTTTTCCTCGAGCTGTGTTTTTCTTTCGACTTGCTCATGGTAATTTTCACCCAGTGCTTGCCCCAAGTTTGGAAATCAACTTATATTATATATAAAGCAAATGAAATCTATATGCATATGCATTTCATGTTTCCGTATGCACAAAGGGGCGGCCCGGCGGCCAGGCGGCCCAGTGGTTGGTCCTGCCAATTAAAAGCCCTCGAGGACCCAGCACGTCGCCCCACTCGTTCATAATTATTTGCATGGCAATATGTAAATCGGTTGCCGAAAGCAAACGTTAAACATGATTCGCAGTCAGCTTTTCCCCGCAAACCCCCCGCAAACTCTGTTGATTTTGCAGAATTTTGCAAATTACCTGCGATGATCGAGTGGGTGGATTTTTACCTCAAATTGATTTGATTTCGTTTTGTAAATTCCACTGATTAGAAGCAAGTGAGAATCGAGCGGCGGCAACTGGCCATGTGAAATAATATCTCTAGCCGCTTGGAGCGTTAAATCTCTCAAATCGGATGGAAAATGAAACAGTTTTAGTTTGAATTTGAATGTGAATTTACTCTAGTATTTATTTAAGGAAATGTGTCGAAGTAATATACACATTTAGCTTGTTTAAAAAGGTTTGTTAAGATAGACACTAAACTAAGGTAATTAAATAACAATAGTAAGGAAAATAATGTTACTTCTTGTCTTGTAGAATTTTCATAAAAAGTAATTTTTATTGCAAGAAGCTTTATCCCTTGACAAAACAGATATTAAAATATATTTTAAAGGGAAACCAACCAACAATCCTTGCTACTATTCAAGCAGCCTCCTATATCTCATCCAATAAAACAACGAAGAATTTAATACAACCCCTCAAAATATATCAGAGAGTATTTGGCGAAAAATACCAATGTTAAAACAAACAAATACCCACAAAATCCTTGTTTTTGTGAATATTTCAAACTATTTTTTGCTTCCCCATCGAGGAACAGCAACTGTTAATTACAATAACAGTAAGCGGATGGGCCAAAGTTTCCACGTGATCGAAGCAAAAAAAAAAAAGAAAAACGGAAGAAAATGCAGCAGATGGCGAAACCAAAAAGAAAAATCATAGCATACATCTGAGCGATGAGCCATCGAAAATGCAGCCGCAGTTGAATTGAGCTGTTTGTATATACGCTCTCTATATATACCAAAAAATCTCAACACAATATAGCTGTTGCTTCGACCATCCCTTTTTTTGTAGATAAACTATTTGGATATATAGAAAAAGACCAGAGTAACAAGGGAAATATATATATCCACAAGCATACATCTATGGATGGGGCTGGATTGTGGAAAAAAACAGATTTGCGCCAACAAAATACACGAAAATTGAGTGGAGAGTGCCGGGAGAATATAAAAAGCAGGAGCAGAGCATACAAAAAACTAAAATTTCAGGCAGACAAATTAAAACTAAGCGCTGCATGTGCAAACAACCAACCCAGCTCCAGTCCTAGACCCGACCAGGAGTCCCCAAAGCCAGCAGCACTCGACCCAATGGCGTCCACTCGACCATTTGCTCCATTTAGCTGAATACACACTCAGAAAAAGGCGGAAAAAAAAGGACGAAAAACTAAACTGCGTGCTTAGTTTTATTTGGCCGATGCTGCTAAAACTGTAAAGCGACCACAGTGCGGCGGCAAGTAAAAGCTTCAAAGTTTCAGTTTTCCCCGCTGCCACCGAAAAGCAAAAAAAAAATATTAAAAAAATATAAAATGAATGCAGAAGGAAATGCAGGCAGGAAAATTTGATTGGAATTGTTTCCGGGAAACTTATTTCGCGGATTTTTCCACCAGCAATTATGCGCAAATACTTCGGAGAGCTGATGAAAAACTCGGAAATTCTCATCGCCGAATTAAATTTAATGGCCCACTAAAAAAAAGTGCCAGCAAGCAGTTCACAATATTTTAGTTTATATGTATGTGCCAGCAAATAAATTTCAATTCGATTATTTCCGCTTAATTTGGTCGCCGGCAAGTTTCTCTATAATTTCGGAAAATGTTCGAATAAAAAGCCATCGAATAATAAAGTTTAATGGCGTGGAAACAAATTTGAATAGTTTCTACTTATTACAATTGGCCGGGAAAAAAATGTATTTTGATTAAGTCGTGTGTTCTTCATTCTATTCATTTATTTATTTCTTCTTTAGGTCTCCCGATATAGTTAATTCTTAATATTATTAAGGGGTTCACCACCTGTAATCCCCCTTGTTTTAATTCAAAAATCCTCTTAAACCATAGAATAAATACTATAGGTATAAATACTATTGGTAGCCAACTTTTTGTGGATAAATAATCCCCCAATTTGAGTGGGAATTCATTTCGGGAACACAAACCAATTGGGATGCAGTTGTTCCACTCCCTTTGCCATTGTGTTATGGTTGGCGTGCCATGTGAATTATTCATTTTTGTGGTATAGATTTACAATTTCCACGAGCTTCTACAGTACCTAGTTTTTTTCGCTTGCTCTTTTTTTTTTGCATTGTTGATCCTTTATTTTTGGTGGATGCACCACATCCTCCTTGCTGGTCCTCCTCTGATGGTATTGATTTTCGTTTTCGCTCTGCTGCGTTAATAATAGTGAAAAAATAAATCAAATCAGTTTAGCAGCGAACGGATATATCAATGTTGTTTTATGAATTTGTGTTGGATTTCGACGGGTTTCTCTCTTAATTAAATGTGCGCGGCTAGAATTTGCACAGCGTAATTGAATTGCCATTGCCAGTTAGCTGGGAATAAAATGTAAAAAAGTTCAAGGCTCGCACTGAGCGAAAATAGAGCTCAATTAATTGGAAATCCAATCCAAATCCAAGAATTTAGGAGTTAAGAACTTCATGTTATTTATATATATAATAATAACTTCTTCCATTTTATATTTAAACATATTTAATATCCTTGAAATATATCCTTTCTCCTTTTTCTATGTTTGCAGGTCACCTTTGGCCCTCGCTTGGCCTGATCTCCATGCTGGTCACCTTGTTGGCCTCCGTCTCCGGCGACGATTCGCTGGACACGCGTGAGGGCGTCGATCTGGTGCTCAAGTGCCGCTTCACCGAGCATTACGACTCGACCGACTTCACCTTCTACTGGGCGAGATGGACCTGCTGCCCCACATTGTTCGAGAACGTGGCCATTGGCGACGTGCAGCTCAACTCGAATTATCGGTGAGTGTCCAGGACCCGCATATATCCTGCCTGTATCCTGCATTTCAGGCGGAGATTGTCCGTGATTGGCTCCGGTGCCGTGTGCAATGGACTGATAAATCACAGGCGGCCTCATAAATTCAACGCCGATGCTGATGGCTGTCAATGAGCCGGGCACGAGAATGGATGTCAAGGGTTAAGGACATTTATTTAATTGCCGTAGAGAGGGATTGTTTTCCCGGGACGATAAAAGATGAAGGATGCGCCGCTGCTGCCACCCAAGTCTCGTCCGTTCAGCTGTTAAATTTATTAAAATTGCCGGCGACAGGCGACAACGTCGTCGTCGTCGCAACGTCATCGATGCCATTGTACATCATTAAATGTTCATCTGGCTGGCGATAATTCATTACCCCCACCAATATCGTTGGTGGTGCAAACAAGTTGATGGCTTCCCCTTTGCCCTCCCCCCAAACACAGCGTATCCTTTTCGCCGTTGGTCCTTTTTGGGGAGCCATCAGGCGCAGCTGTTAGGCCCATGATTCTAGGCTGCAAAAAAAACAAAATTATTGTTTATCCCTTGGCTGCCTTGATCGGCGAAGGACTAGGGATGAAAACTGATTTCAAAAGTTGGGAAACTTTTCGCTAATGAAGAAATAGCAAATGGATAAATAATTGTTGAAGCTCTGGGAATATATCTTGCTTTAATTTAATAATATAACAAAAGTAGTAAAAGACTTCTTCAATTTTTATATTACTTTAAATATATTTAAGAATTTGTTTAAGATATACTTTCATAGGTTAAATTTGCAGTTGTGTGATTCTTATAAACCTTCATTTCTGCCCACAAATTCACCCATTTCATCCCATTGTACCCAAGTATTGGCAACACATTGCGTATACGCAACTTCAATTCAAACGCTTTGCTTATAGGATTTTCCTTTAAAAATGGGAAAATAAGAAAGGCAAATGAGAGGGTGGGCGGAGAACTTTTCGAACTGTTTGAATAAAATGCGTTGAATACTGCTCGCCGCCGTTGCCAGCATATTTATTTATTAATCATAATAATCATTTTCCACAGCATTTTGAGCGTGAATAAACAACAACAACATTAACAGAGGCAGCAGAAGGCAAAAGAGGAAACAACAACAGGAAAAATAATAAAGAGAAAAGTATGGTAGGGCCGAGGGAAATATTCAATGCGGCGTATGCTGCAAATCGCTTGGAAAATTTCAACAGGCCATTCAAAATACACGCCAGACAAAGAGACCATAGCAAGGTTAAGGGGCGTGGGGGGCGTGGGGGCGTGGCAGACCGCCAGACGACAGGCATAATAAATAAATGATCCAACAGATACATGTACTGCATGTTCTCGCTAAGTAGCTGCCGCCGCACAACATGCAAATGCCAAAAACGTGTTCGAAGCAAACGGAACAGAGCAGAACACAGCCAAAATAAAATAAGAATTATTATAACACAATTTTGCTAATCGCGCGTTAAACAATTTGCTTGATTTATGAGGCCCCAGGATCCAGACTAATGGTCCAAAACGGCAAAAGCAGCGGAAGGAGGCGCAGAGATACATATGTATCTAAAATGCATAGATGTTAGGAGGAGTGATGTGTTTTCAATTCTGCACAGAAATGAATTATTTAAATTGTATTAATTTATTATGGAAAAAAGAATATAATAGAATAGAGTTTTAAGTGCAAATTATAAGGATTTGTACCGTAAAAATTAAAAAGTATATAGCCTTCCTAAACTAAAAACTTTAATCGTAACCAAGCAAACATTCAGGGTGCATGCCAGAAGTTAATTTCCTCGCAAACTTTATCTATATCTTCTCCTATCGCTTCTACTAAAACCCAACCCTAACAAGCACGTGCTTGGTGTCACCACTTGAGTGTAATGCTTAGTTCAATCAATTGTTCAGCTTACCAAGTACCTACATAAATTTTTAATAAAGTAAATACTGGTTGAAGGAACAGTAAATTAAAAACCCTAATTTGTTAATAATATTTCTTTAGTTTACTTAACTTACTGTGTAGTATTTCACAAGAAATATATTCCTATAACATCATTCTTTAAATAAATCTATTAATCAAATATTTTTAAAGTACTCTCCTTCAGTTAGAGCACTTCTTTTCAAAGCAAACCCACTGAACTAGCCATTAGGCAGTTTCCTCGCTCTAAAGCAAAGGAAAAGTCCCGCTTTTCCGAGTCAAGTTCCAATTGTTAAAAGGCCATCAGATTGCTGGCTTGCTTTCTTTACTACTTTTTTGTTGTAAAGAGCCATACATTTAGTCATTGACAGGAGGCGGTGTACAAAAGGCAATTGTGATCCTTAAAAGGCGTGACCGACGGGAGCAAAAATCTTTTCAATTTTTTATGCCCACAGCTTGCACTCAAAATGAATGGGGTACAAAAACGAAAAAAAAAAAACAGGAAAAAATGAGAGAAAATATAGTGGAAAAGGGAAGGGTTTGCCTGTTTTGCATTGACACCGAAACAAAAGGCTAATTGGGATGTTAGACAAAAGGCGATGCAACTCTGGCTTACATTTTGCCGCTTGCCTGATTTTTTCCAAGGCTTTCTCGCCTTTATGGAAAACAGGCAGAAGGCCGGAAAAAATACAGGAAAAATGCCTGTTAGCCAGAAGTTTCCCAATAACAGCAGCAGCAGCAGCAGCAGCAGCCGGGGCAGCCGTGGCAGCAAAAAGATAAATTGTTTTTTAAATGAATTCAATAAAGCGTGCCATAACAAAATACGAAATACTCCAAATACAAAGGGAAAGCAGCGACTTTCGTGGGAGATTTGAACATAAAACGCCTATACAGTCGGCATGGCTTATTTGCATTTCAATTTGCATAAGTGGAGGGCTCCCGCTCTACCATTCGGATACATGTAGATATATATGTATATATAGAAGGTATATATCCCCATACATCCTGGATAGATGTCGCGACCGTAGGCATCCGCATCGGTTTGGAAACAACACACGTGTTGCCGTTTCCAGGCTTCTCCCCACAAAAGTCAGCATTTGATCTGCGTATTTTGATGTATGTCTGCCGGCAAGGTAAAGGTTAAACGTTGACCCGCATAAAAAGGCAAAACACAGAGATCGCAGTAGGCAGGGGGGCGGGGGAGGGAAAGGGAAAAGAACTGGTAACAGAAAACCAAAAGGGGCGGGATGACTTAGGTCCATTTATTGATAACAACACAAGCTACGTTTGCATAAATAGCTGAAATTATTGCCGCACATCCATCACCCGAAAAGGCGAAATGTGTCAGCTGAGTAGCACAGACCCCCATATATGTACATATAATATAAGTAGTACATATATATTTGCAAACAAATAAGAACAGAAGGAGGGTTAATCGTATATCAGACACCATTGGCAGGGTAATGGTTAATATGAAATATATTTTATATAAAATAGGAACATTTAGTTTCTTCCTTTAGTTAGTTTTCCATTCAAAAGATCAGAAACTATAATTCCTTTGGCAGCCTCAACTAACTATTTACGTTAATATATTTTGAATTATAACCCTAATGATATAATAATAATATATAATGATATATAAAGATAATATATATATATATCTAAATTTAAAATAAAGTTAAATGTCTTTTTAGGAGCTCTTTGAATATGAGTTTAATTTTAAAAAAATTCGTTACAGTGGAAAATTTGTGTGTTTAGTGAATTTAACAAGAACTCTTAATATACTTTATAAATTTGCCTGGTTCTTTGGGTTAAATAATAATAAATTGCAAGATAATACAAAAAATATAGTGAACTTTTGATAAACTAAAATAAGAAGTAATAACAATAACAAGTTTAATCAATCAAGAGTTGCCAAAGATGAATACTTACTCCTTGTTAAATAAGTAAGGTTACTTACTTACTTATTATTTATTTTATATTTTTACTTATATATATACTTACTTTTTAAATGTATTTTAATTATATTAATTAAACAAACAATCAAAAGGTAAACAAATCCAAATAAATTACAACTCACTTCAGTTTCTTTTGGAAATTTCCACTGAAAAACCTTTTACTTTCTTTTTAAAATGATGAAGAACCTATAAATAATTGCAAATTCTTACTCTCAATATTTCCATTAAATTTCGATTTGGATATAATGGGCCCTTAAAATCAATACCGCATATTAAATAAATCCAAGTGGATAAACCATTTTAGCTGTCTCTCCTTTGGCAATCCCTTTCCCTGCCTGCCTATTTTCCCCAAGGGAGTATCAAAATTTTTGCTACCACAACAAAGAGGCAGCAGTGGCCTCTGAGGCTCGGTTACAAATCAAAATTAAAAATCGATAGACAGCATGAGTTTCATATTAAATTTCTTTTAACACAATTGAAAAATGCCTCCTACTGATGATGTTCCCGGATGCTTCCGCTTTTCCATTCCTTACGTTCTCGGCTTTTACTTTTTTTTTTGCTTTTTCTGTGAGTGCTTTGCTATCTGTTCAGTGAAAAGCAAATTTTTTTGAACAAGAGGAGGCAACATACATACAGCGCCAAATTTCCAATATCATTCGGCAAACAGGCGGCGGTGGTATAAAATGCGGGTTTCGGGGACATTCGAGGTTGTTAAGGTCATCAAAATGACAATTTTTGGGGCTGGGTGTAGGAACCGCAAAAAAAAAGTAACAGATAAGAGCCAATGGTCAGAGTCGGAAAATGAAACAATTCCAGTCTCAATACCAATATAGCAATCCCCAATTCCAACCATCCATCCATCCATCCATCAATCACTGGCTCCTGCGTGTTGTTCGGAGGCTCCCTCTGATGGAGTAGGGCAATTTTGAAATTTGATTGATTCCCAGAACTTATTGGAAATTAGCTGGTCAAGTGAGTAAGCGAAAAAGGGGGGTTGGCATTCGGTGACTATTCAATAATAATCGGTGATTTGAAATCACTTGAAAAGTGTCTGAAAGTGGGCAATGATTTATCTAAGCCCAGAAATGGGATATACACTCTTAGGCCGCTTTTGTTACTAAATTTAAAGCTGTAAACCTTTCTAAATATTATATTAATAAATAAAATATATTTATAAATATATACTAATTACAAAAGTTTTAAATGAAAGCCTAAAAGTAGGCAATGATTTATTTTACTCCATAAATGGCATATCCAGCTACCTTTTTTTCCTGATTTTGTTAAGTATATACAAATTCAAACCTCACTAAATACAAAACCCCTAAATTAAAGAATCCCCACAAGCTTAATTATTAAATATATTTATGTGAAAATGCTACCCTTTCTATGTCAGTTTTATGGCCACTCTAAATCCACCCACAAGCCCTTACGTAACGACCATAAATCAATCACAAACAATCAACAATTAATCTGGCAACCCAAAAGCGGTTCGCAGCCATCAAGGGCTGCCCGGAACTCTGTTGAAATTCGCACACGATTTCGAATATATATCACGAGCCGCTTTCAACAATCGCATTTAATGATTTCCAGTTCGCGCATTAAATGACTTTACGACCTAGGACACGGATTTTGCAGATTTGCCAAATGCAATGCACAAACCCCGAAAAGAGGCTTAGTGCCACGCCATGTGGCCAGACACCTCCTCCACCCCGTCAAGTGTGGTTCTTGCCCCTTCCGCGGGACACATTTGCACACTTGCCGCCGCCTACGCTACCGTTGCTGTTTTGTTGTTGTTTCGGTGCTCGTGGCGTTGCGTAAATTAATTTCAGTCGCTAAGCGTAATTTAAAGTTAGCTTAAGCCAGCAGACATATACATAACCACTGAAGGGTCATGCACGGGGAGAAAAATGGGCAAAGAAAGGAAATGGAGGATAATAGCGACCTTATATTGGTAAATATTGTAATAAATAAAATACGATTTCGCAGTAAACAGTTTTTAAATTAAAACTTCCAGCCACAAAGTGTCGCAACTGATACAACTATTTATAAATATGAGTAATTACATTCAAGCTCATTTTTTCCGCTTAATTAGTGCGGAAAATCAAGGTGCTGCTTCAATTATTCCTCTCTTGTTTTGATGTTTCAGTTTTATTTATTGTGGCAAAGTTTTTCCCGTGTAAACACACTTTTGTAGCATAAACAACACTCGGGGAAATAGCCAACGAACGGACTCAAACTCTAGCCGCTACTTCATGCAAATACGCACATGCGGTGTGGCGGTTGGTCGAGGGTAAGGTCAGGGATGAAACCCGAGGAAAATCAGGGGAAAAGCGGACGGAACAGAAGGTGTCCCGGCCACCCGCCGGCCATGTGAAGTTCATAAAGCTTCGGGGGCCCAGACCGAAAACCGAAAGGCAAGGGGCCGCCGCCGGAAGTTGTCCGCCGTACGAAGTGCGACTTGTCAACGTGTACTTCCGGCCGCCATTCTTCGCCGCAATAACCGCAGCAACGCTGTGGGTGGAATGCGGAGTGCGGACGGGATGTGGAAATGGAGGCCAGGAAGAAACGCAGGAGCCATGGCCATGACACACAGGAAGCAGTTGGCCCGGCCGCCTCCGATCCTCTCTTCGCGGCCTTCCTCTGCTGGCCACGGTCGCCAAACTTTATGAATAATTCAGTTTAAATGCTTTTTTTATTATTGTTGTTGTCATTTGCTAGCTTACACTTCGCTGGGTCGTTGGGCTTAAAGACTCTCTCTCCCTCTCAAGTGCGACTTATTTAATTTGAATACTTAGAAATTATGGAATTTACCTTGGCAGCCAGAGCAGAGTTTTGAAACAAAATAATGAGTCCTTCATTTAAATGGTTGTTTTTCGGAGGGCGTAGGCTTTAACTGGGAAATGAACACGTTAATTTAAACACACGGAAACTATCGGGGTTTTGCGCGACGAAGATGTTTATTTTGAACATTGAAAATTGGTACTGACTTATGCTACTTGAATTAGATGGTTCCCACGCAAAGTGGAGACTTGCAAATAAGCGAGGAGAGAAAAGATCGGGAGAGCAGCCACTTCTATACGAAGAGCGGAAGATCGGGAGAGCGGTTAGAGCGGGGATACAGTGCTAGCTAGCGAGATGGGAACAAATGAAGAAAGTGCTCCTCGACTCTGCCGGTAGAAACTAAGCGCCTATCTGGCGCACCTTAATAATAGCCAAGGTGTTATTATTTTATTCGTGTGAACTTATCTGGTTGACCAGCGCTGTATTTGCACCGGTACTGTTTGTGGATATATGGCGTGTGCGTGTGTGAATATGTATGTTTGTGCATTCACCGATCGTTAATGAAGAATAGGAGATAAGGAGATGACGAAAAAAGAGTGAGGCGAACAAATGCAATATCAATGCATTGACTTTGCCAACGGTAATGTATGTATATATATTTATGTAGGTATGTATGTACATACATATGTATATATTTGGAAGTAGCTCCGCTCAGAATAAAAACGAGGTAAACAAATTTGTAAGAAAGAAGACGCTGGTTATTTGTGAAAGCGAGATGGGAACATGTGAAGAAACTGCCGCTTGAAACTAGCTCCTATCTGGCTCGATTTTATCTGTTTATATTTATTATGGAAATTAGGTGATTAACTCAAAGAAATATTAGATGGTTACCTCAAAACTAAAAAAACAGATTTATTGATAGATTTATATATAATATTATGGGATAAGAAGTATTTCGATTGTGGGTAAACGTTTTTAATTATAAATAAAGCTTAATAAAAGCTGAAAAAGTATATAATAATAATTTAAAGTTTTTGATAACCTTTTTTAAAACCACACGACGTATGCGTAATATGAAAATATAATTGTTGTTCAACAAATTATAAAGACAAATCCATTTATAATCCCTTGTAAGCAACGAGGCACTTGCGCAATATAAGACAAAGTATTTTAATCATTCCTCCATCGTCAAACGCGGTGTTTGAGGAAGTCACGAAGTTCATAAAGTTTAGAGAATTCCTAAAGTTATTGCTAATTAGTACTGCTTTATAAAACTTTGTTTTATTGAACATTGTTGTATTCAAACCATATAGTACACCGAGACAGTGCAATGTTCTAGCTGCATTATTAATATTGTCGACATTTTCTCGGCAACTAACTAAGCATCTCTCTAAAATTTTGTGGCACTAACTCCGGCACGTTACGTATACGCCGCGTAGTGCGTTTTGAGATGGAATGAGAATGTCGCGCGACTGACAAAGTTGATGTTGCTAAATTTGTTGTTTATTATTTGCTGGCTGTTATTGTTGCAAAGTCGTCGACAATGTCGCTGGAGGCGGCAGAATCAGCAGCAGACACCGTTGGAATTCCCGCTGATGTTGCTGCTTGTTGTTGTTGCTTCGGCGATGTTTCGACGTAAGTGATTTGGAAACACCTGCTTAACATGTTGCCAGATAGACGACGACGACGACGACGACGAGGACGGGGACGACACCTCTCTCTCGGCATCCTTGCCTTCCTTGTACGGCTGCTCCTGCTCCAGTTTCCCCTTTGTGTCGACATTTATTAAGCTTGTTGTTGCCGCCGCTGCTGTTTTGTGGCTGCCATAATACAGTTTAGATGGTGAGCGACTACCCCGAAGCGACAACCCTGAGGGGAAGCCATTAACACAGCCACTGCCATGTCTTGTCTCCATCTTCCTTGCCAGCTTCCTGGGCTTGGGCTTCCTCCACGAGCTCTCCTCCAACCCATAAACTTTGTCAACTAACATAAATTTTATGTAATAATTTTTCTAATCAGAAAATGAATATGCGGCGTCTCGTCTTGGGCTTTTCCTTTCCCTTCGCCCATTTTCCATGCACGTTTTTTAGCAAGGTCTGAAAAAAGGATATTTTGCAAGGTTGCTGGAATTTCATTTAAGACATTTTACCGGCATTCTTATTAAAATAGTTCTATGTTTAAATTGCAAGAAAAGTGTTTGCTTAAAATGTATTAAACCTTATATTAAGTTCTTCAATTTATAATCTACAGCAAAACTTATTTAAATGTAAGATATCAGGCTACTTTCTAGTAACATAATTTAATATAGAAGTAAATTGGAATAAATCTCTTAATTTTAGTCTCATGTTTACTTCCAAGAAAATAACATTTTCTGGGAAACAGTAATAGAATATGTAAGCTTATATTTTTGTAAAAGCCATCACAAGAGCGTTATCTGTCGGATACCCTTAAAAATTCATTGAAACATCCCAAGGTATATGGCAAATAATTTTCTACTTAAATTTACGAGCTTAACAAGGCGACTGACTGACTACCTTGTATCTCAATTTTTAAGAGCTCATCTAAAGCAATCTTACCATTTTTAAATACATTTTTAAATGCCGCAAAATGTTCGTTCGTGCCATCACATTGGTGCTGCTGTCGCTGCTGTTTGTCATTCGCCGTTAAAATCAATTTACGACAAAATAAACACACGCACTGTCCTGGAATTCCACCCCGCCACTACCCGAAATCGTCGCCAAAGCTCCGGACAAGGAACCAGGAGCCCCAAGCCCCAATTCACCCCTCGATCCCATCTGCCGCCCTGTGTTTGCATTGCTGCGTTGTTTGTTTGTTTCCTGCTGGCGCTGTCACAAGCACCGGCATCCATCCAGGTCCTACGCCCAGGCTCCGAACGTATCCAATGTACAGTGTACTGTAGCCAGGATCCCGGCGTGGATCCTACTGAAATGAGGAATCAGTGGCAACGTCTGTCGCTGTCACCTTTAATGTAGAAATATTTTTTACTCATGCCCGGCCATTGACAGACAATGAAGAGGGTTTTTTTTTTCGTTGTATATGCTCGGTTGGGGAGTGTCCACGAAGAAAAAGCTTATCGAAAATTGGCTTAAGGATGTGTGCGGTCCTGCCAATTTAATGGGGGGCTGACCCAAGAGGCGGCGTTCCGGACATTTTAATGTCCACAGCAACTTTAAGTCCACCCAGAGCATAGTTTATGGCCAAACTTTATGAGGGGTGAAGCTCATTAAGGCCGAATATCGGGCATTAACATCTATATAGAGTTGCAGGCAAGGGGCGCTCATTAAAATCCGGAGCTCGGCACGGATTTCTCGCTATCAAAGGACTGCAAGTTACAAATTGCACAACTTGAACGAAAAATATGAGTTAAATTTGAGACCTTTTCCCTGAAAAGGGAAAGAGTTTTAGACATTTATGTGGGAAGAGATCTGACCACAAATTTAATACAGATAACGAGAGGAATCGGTTACAAGCTATATAAGAGTCTCTTTAAAAAACTTCCAAAAGTGATTAAGTATTTGAAATATTCCCTATTTCTTACAAAACCAACTCTATTTATAAATACTTTCCAATTGTAAGAGTTAATCCGCAAGAACCTTATTCAAATCAATTTAAATTTCGCTCGTCAGGTCCATTAATAATAAATGCAGCTTTCGTTTGCGATTACACCAATTTGAGCACTTCTCTGGCGGAGAATAAAAATTAAAATTTAATGAAAATGTAACCAGACAGGAGCAGCGCAGTCCGTGCTCGTCCTTGTTCGTTATCCGTTATTCGTTACGCTCAACTTTCACAGACAGCTTAAGTCGTAACATAATTTTCGGGGGAATATTTGAGCTTTTCGCTGGCGCAGTAATTAAAAATTCAACGCGCAAAAATCAACAGGAGCAACTGAAATCTGTTAACTGTTATCCCGTTACCTGTTACCAATCGCTGGACTCCTCGATCCTGATGATGAGCAGGTGTGCCAGAAAAAGCTGAGAAGTTTTTCCACTCCCCACCTCCTACTCCCCCTCCTCCTCCTTCTTTCACGGAAACTGTCGGAAAATAACAATGAATGCGGTGAGGGGTTCGGCTTAGCCTGGAGGATGGCATGATGGAAAACAGGGGGGTTTTCCGGCGGCAGCAGCTGTTGCCCAGCAACCGCACCACTCCGCCCCCCCAAGGGCCCGAGACATTATTGCTCCCGCGAGGCCACAACCAAAAAAGAAATACATAGTTTCGTGACGCCCCAAACTCCAACTCCAGGGGGGTTAAGGCGGGCCGGGCCGGGTGCCAGGGGTTAAGGGCTTCCCCTGGATGACAACGCTTGTCGATGATGACTATGGCGATGATGATTAGAACGAACGGCCTCCGAGGATTCCGCACGCAGTTGGGTCCTGTGGCCATTGCCTTAATTACGTGGAGATAAGAAACGCAAATATAAATATAGGAAAGCCGCACAGTTGGCTCAGGTACAGGTTAAATTAATTAAAAGGGAAAATATTGTAAAGAAGTTCTTCTAGATACATCTAGAGAACATTGTGGTTTTTTCTGTGTTGCCATATATATTTTTCTGTCCATAGTTTAATATTTTCTAGAGCTTATATATAAATTGAGCTCAGGGAATAGGTTTATAGTTCAAGACTATCCTGGTTTTATTTCTAAAAACTAAAGCTTTAAGGTCGGTTGTATTTTAAAGTGGATTATTGGTTCCCAAGAGATTAATAACAAATGGGAATGACATTATTCTGTGCACGGAAAGTACCTAAAAAAGTAACCAATAGAATTTCGAACTTTGGGAAAACTAGAAATAAATAAAGATTAGAAAGAATTTAGAGTAGGTTAAAAAAAAGGTCTAACAAAATATCTAAATATTTATTAGATTCTGTTAAGGATTTTCTTTTCTTATTTCGGCTTTCTCTTAGAAGCACCCTTCACTGTATCCCCCCAAAAATGTGAGAGAAAAGTGAAGGGGTGGTGGACATGGGGGCGTGGAGAGGTGGCAGTGAGCCGATGGTGGCACAACTCAAAGTGGCAGTTGGCCTTGCCAAGCGGACGCAACAGCTGCGCTCACTAAACGCTCCGGCATAAACATAAAAAGTCTATGAAACTGTCATAAAGCAGGCAATAGAAGCGAACGACCGGCGTGGGGTCTCTTCCTCCCCCCCCCCCCCCCTCCCCTCTCCACAAATGGAGCAAATGCCACGCCCCCCTCCGAAAAACACAGCCGCCTCCCGGGTGGCCTTGTCAGTGGCTAAAACTCATTTGTAAGGCGTTGCTCATAAAAAGCAGGAGGCGAGCCAAACAAAAAAATCGGTCTAAAGAAATTAGGCAATGGCGTCTAGATTCACAGCGAGAAAAGATCACAGGGAAAATTTAATTTAATTGTATTTTCTTAGACTACTAATTATTATTTTTATAAGAAATATAAATGTATCAAATAAAAATCAATTAAACTAGAGAGTTATATTGTCTTTTTGGCACTGATTTCAGTTAAACTATAAATATATTTCCTTTGAAAAGATTTATGCTTAATGTCCTGAATAAAGCAGTATACAATTCCTGATTTAACTAAGTCCAGGTATTTATATTAAAGTACGTTTATCTTTTAATTTATTGTGACCATTATGGAGTCATAAACATTAAGAATTTCTATCAACAAATGTCTTTGCCCGTAAATTCCACTTAAATCAAAAAATATACGCCTTAAATCTCTCAGAACAGTTTAGTTTATGAACAAAAGTATGAATTTCTATAATCAGACAGCGCAAATAATTCTTTGAATTCACGGAGAACACTTTTCGGGCATCTCTTTTTCTATTACAAAGAATTTTCTTCGAGTTATTCCCGAATTTTTGGCCATTAGCCAGCGACTGAAGACGAACTTCTTCAACTGTCATCTAGGGCTGCGCCTAAAAGTGAGCTTTAAAATTTGCTCGAACAAAAAAGCAATGATGAGGGGGGGTTGCCATGGGAAGGAGGAGGGTGTGTGTGTGTATGAGAGTGTGTTCCAAAGTATTTTTCTGGTCTGGCAAAGTCAAAAATTATCTAACAACACGGTGCGAGACATGGGGGGAGTTGACTTAGGAAAGCTTAGCCATTTCATTTTTGGCCCTGTTGTGCGGGTGTGTGCGTTGTGTGTATGTATATATATATATGTGTGTGTGTGTGTTAGGAAAAGATTATGCGCTTATAATGGGTCCGCAAGTTTTTGGACCCGGGCAAATCTCTACGAAATTGGCTTTTGAGCGCACATAAAATGCGAGAAGCGGGACGGCGACGGCTGCTATGGTGTGCTTTGTTGTCCTGTGTATATTACACTGCGGAGCAAAATAGCAGAACCGGGCGGAGCAGGCCAGAGATAGGCGGATTGTTCAAACAACATGCACACACAACTGTAAACAAAAGGCCCATAAATTAAAGCAGAAACGAAGCGAGATACAGCAAATATCGCATGTGTGTGTGTACTCTCTAAGAGGGAAGGGGGCACACACACTCCCGCTTGTGTCGTAAAACGCAGCATAATGAAACATTATAGAAATCATAAAAATCAACATCATATTTATGCATATAAAGCGGGCAACAAAACATCGGACTGTCAGACAGACAAAAGCCAAAAATTGCTGCAGCAAAAAGCAAAATATGCAAAATAAAATGTGAGCAAGAGGAAAGTGAAAAGGGAAGGCCGGAACAGGGAAAGAGGTTCACAAAAAGAAAAGCAGAGAGATGGGAAAGCGCATAAAACAAGGCAACATGGATGAGAAACGAAGGAGTTTCCGAGAAATCCTCGAATTTGAAATGCTCTGGTTAAATATTGGGTATTTATAGAAATTATATTAAATTATTTTATTAAAAATTTCAATACTTTTAAAAGTTTCATATTAATAAAGTATTTTATTTATAACGAAATTATCTTTAGACTTTGTAAATGAATTAAAAGCTGGTATTAAAATAAGTATTATTTTCAAGTATTAGGTTCTTTTTAGAAGCTGTCAGTAAGCTGTAAAGTATTTTCTAAGAAAAAGGAAACGGGCACACTGAAACTGGCGATTGTGGTAGATACCTCAACAAGGATCAAAACAAACATAAAAATTAACTTTAGAATTCTACTAAAAATCGGGGAAATATACTTATATTTGTATAATATTTTATATTTTGTATATAATGCAATATATATATTATATATGTATGTAATACTGGAGTTTTTGAATAATTAAATATTGCTAGAGAAAGAGAACAAAATAATGGATTGTATTGATGGTAATATATGAAAAATGTACTTGTTATTTACAATAAGGTTGTTTAACAATTTATCAGTTTTTAAACCTTTCCTATAACCGTAATACCCCTTGAAAGACATGTCCAAAAATTATGCAAAGTAATGCAAAGTGTCCCAACGTACGCACAAAGATCTGTTTGAGCAGCTTGTTCCTCACACTCGCCTCCCAGGGTCGTAAATAAGCTGGCGCGAAAGAATATTAACAGGAGTTCATGGTTAGGGAAATTGGGAAAAGGGAGAATCAAGTTAACACAAGAGACTCATAAATTTTCCACTGCAATTTTCCCCTAGGCCTGGTCGCACAAATTATAAGTAAGGCACTCTGATTTCTTGCAGGGGAAATGCTTCCTTGTGGGTTGTGGAAAGTCGTGTGTGTCCCCTTCTCACTGACCAAAACCTCTGTCATATTAACATTTATTTTTCACACTCATTTTGACTGCGGCGACAACGCAGCAAATATTTTATTGCCATAGCTGCTGGTGTTGTTATGACTCTGCTCCTGCTGGCGGGCAAATAAAAACTGACGGTACACAAAAGTAAAAAAAAGAAGGCTATGGAATAGAAGACTTGGCTGATATATGTAAGAAGAAAAACTGCAGAAAAAACTAAAGGTGAATAAAGTATACCCTGCTTTCCTTGTAGTTTATGAAGACTTGATATTTAATCTAACTCTGCATCCGAAACTTAAAAATTTGTTTAGCTTTCTAAATTTATTTTTCATTTAAAATAGCTCTATTTTGATAGCTCTGTTAAAAAAAATGAATCACTTCTTTTTGGTAAAAAGTTCGCTCCTCTTATGCATTTGACTTTTGGCCATAAAAAAAAGGATAAAGCATATATCTCAAAAATGCCAAACGAAAGCAAGCCGCAAGCACAGCTGCAGTTTCGGATTCAGTTGCCTTTTGGGCACCACAAGAGGAGCCCCGAAAAAAAAAAACCAGTGACCCCCTCGGGCGATATGCACCCACATTTTCCCCCTGAATTTCCCCCATGCAACTGTCAGTGGTTTGACTTTTGCTTAAAGCTCCGGCCACGCCCTCAGATGCCCCGCTCCGCCTCCTGAAACCAAGTTATGATTTATGCACATTGCCCTGTGAAATCTATTGAGAAATCAGTGACAGTGGAGAAATATGCGGAGCTGGACAGCAGATGGCAGCTGCTTGTGGGGATTCCGGATTCACGATTCTGGACACGATGATGCATAGCTATATGGCCATGGCTCTCTCTCTCTCGCCCTCGCCAGCACTCCATCTGCTTGGCTTTGATATTGTCAATATCAAGAGTCATTGCGGCTTTTAAGCTAGTGTCCCCCATCTCAGAGGCCCCACCCTCCTCACCCGCACTGTTTTTTCTGCTTATGTGCCATGAATAAACATGGAAGCCACAGGAAAATGCAAGCACAAAAAAAAACAAACAAACAAACAAACAAATAAGCAGAGATTTTTGCCACCCCTGGAAGAGGAGAACAAAACAAATGCAATCTCACTTAGCCACTCAACAGGCTTATGATGGAGGCCCACGGAGTGCAATGGGAATATATCCGACGTCCTGAGACGCCGTCCTCCATTGACATTCTCGACACACAATTCAGGCCACATTTGTCAAGTAATTGACTTTGATTCGCATTCCAAATGAGCCTGCATATGGAAAAATGCTCAAATTCCTTGGGATTGCAATGCCTTTGATAGATTGCTGAAATTGGACAGACCTTAATAAAGGGTTAGGAGATAAGGCGAACATTTATGAGTTAAGATCGAGGCATAGCCCAAGTATTTGCTTATTTTTCTTATACTTTATTAAACTTATACATAGTATTATGGTAAACGAATGAAGCCAGAGACTAATCACCATGCTATGTGATGTATTTCTTGTACTGAATTCTGTTTTAATAATAAAATAAGGTACTTTTAGCATATATCTATGTATATTCAATATTTCACTAAGCTTTTCAACGACTTATGCCAAAAACTACCCTTGACAAACATTTCGGTTACTTAAAAGTTTAATGTTATTGTTTTTCTCTTGGGCTTTGCGAAAGGGGCTTAAGAAACCCTTATCAACTTTGATCATATAACACCCAACTTTAATTTCAAGACATTGTCGGAGCTACGACAGCCATATCAGACATAAATTTGACCTTCGGTGGCAGACTTTTTCCACGTTGCCCTTATCAACACCTGGTGACAATGACACTAAAACCTTTGCCAAGGATAATATGTGAGTGTGAGCCCTGCTGGTGCCAGATCACAGAGGCGACTACAGCAACTGCTAGTGGTACACGGCGAGAAAAAATAGGGGATAACTAACTAAGTAGATAAAAGAGATTCTTAATGAAATGTGTAAGTTTATTAATTAATTTAAACAAGAGATATCTTGTGTAGATATTATAAAATTAGAGAGCATAGGAATGTATACATATCGGGTATGTTTTAGGAAACTATGTTATTTGTTTTTTAATAGGAAAAAATGCATTTATGTTAAACTTCTATATAAAATAAGTTTTGTTTGTTTATATATGTATATTTATTATTAAAAATATAACTTATTAAGAAGGAAATCGTTTAATTGCTTAAGAGAATTTGTAAGTTTTTAAGATTTACTTTTTTTTGATATCTTTATTAAAGAAGATCTATAATTTAATGAGCAAGTATCCCAATTCTCATTTTACATTAATATTCCCATATCTTTAAACCAATTAGAATTTATTTTCTGATTATCTGAAGCATTATCCTTATTTTTCTCTCAGTGCTTACCTTGTTTTTTTGCAATCGTGTGAGTGTGTTACTGTGTGCGTGCCTGCGTTCGCCTGACTGCCTTGACCTGTCATATCGCTGTCATTTGCACACATTTACCGTTAACGTTAAAGAGCGAACACCCTCGCCACACACACATACACAACCGGTGTGTAAAGCTGGATTCTCAGAGAGCAGCGCAACATCAAATGTCGTGAAGGGAGAAAGATAGAGAGAGAGAGGACTGTGGGGGCTTTTGGAGCGGGGTCTCCAAACTGTAGCCAAGGCGACAACAAACATCACATAAGGTAAATAGTTTAGCTGGCAAGGCCACACTGGCCTTACCCGGCCCCCCGTTCATCCCCTTTTGGGGGCTGTCACAAGATTGCATTGAATTTGAAAGGCACAAAGACGCAGCACCCTTCAGCTCTGCGTCCTAAGCACGGTAACAAAAAATGCAACAAACTTAAGTCCTTAAAGATATTACACTTTATCTTTTTCTGCAATGAATAAATATTATTTATTGTAACTATTAAAATACAAAAGCAAATACAAGTAATAGTAGTATTTAATAAATTTTCGGTTGACATTTTCCTGCGTGTACCGTACCAGGATGAGTTCCCAATCCGTACTCCATCGCTTGGACAGCAGATAAAGTCAACACAGATACACGGCTATCAACAAACACATACAGCTGCAGGGAGACAGCATCAAATTGGCAATAGACGAAGGGGTTTTTCGGTAGGTTCCCGGGGCAGGTTAGTACTAGTAGATGGACAACACTATCTCGTTAAAGCCGCCACCAAAAAAGGGAACAGCAAAAGGGGCGGTTCGCAGGCATTTATAGAAAGTTTGCACAAGAGCCAGCAGCATTGGGCAAATAAGAAAGCCATAAAAGCGACACAGATAACTATGAGATACTTAGCACGATCAAAGAGATATTTCAGTTACAAAAAATGCAAAATATTAATTAGATTATTGGTTAAATAACTTACAACCAAAGATAATTAAACGGACAAAAGGAAGTACATACATTCCAAATTATCAACTTATTTCCTCACTAATTTCTAGCTTAAAGGGTAACCCAAGGACGCATCTCAGAGCTATGAAGCCTATAAGCTTGATGGATATAGATATATGTGACCGCCCAACAGTGCCCCTCCTTCTTGTTCTTCTCATACACACACAATCGCATTTAGCATGAATGTCGCCTTTGCATAACAAATGTTAGCAACATGTTTCAATAATGAGGCCGACGTCCCACTGTACAGTAATCCCCCGCCGCCGCCGCCGCCGGCCACTGATGAGCTGCCATGTTGCACGATTGAGACATACGTTGCACCCGTTTCTCCTCGGGCACCCCAAACGGGTGCCTTCCCTTTTGCGATGCTTGCGACAGCGTTTGGGTTTCGGAGCTAAACTGGGCACCAAATTAATCGTTTCCACTGTGCGGTTAGAGTGACCCCCTTCTCCGTTTTCCCACGCTGCCCCCTCTTCAACCCCCCTCTATGGAAATCAGCCATCTATGGGAGGGAGGCAGGGAGGACGCGTCGAGTGTATGCGCCTCATTTGTTATGGCCATTTGCATAAATAAGTCACTGGCACTGCCAAATGGGACCAGTTTGGCTTGGTGAGGAGGGGCTTGGTTTTCGGGTGGTTTTACGGGGGGGCTAAGGGGGTGTTTTCCAGGGGGGGGGGCGAAGTCCGTCAGTTGACGGAGATTGTGTGAATAACTTGATGAACGGTGTGCGAGGCGGGGGTGTGCCCCCAGCTCTGTTCAGTTGTTCGCTGATTTGTTGGCCTGTTTTCATTTCATTTATTTATTTACTTTTCCGTTGGACTTGTTAAAAAGTTGACATATTTTGGAAGTTATAGTACTCCCAAGGGATTAAATCGGTACTCAAATAGGGGAGTTAGAAGCCACTGATATAAGGGAGTTAGTTTTTGGGATGACCAAGAGTGCATTTAAATGTGAACAGGCAAGGGGAAAAGCTGAATAATTTAATTAACAAATTGTACTTCCGTTTTTAAAGTGTTAACTATTTATTATTAAATTTACATTTTTTTAAATATTAAAATACTTATTACTTATATTAATAAATTGCTAAATCTAAGCAACTAAAGCATCTCCGTTTTAATGGAAAAAAGTTACTTTGTTGTTTGAGTTTTGATTCTTCTGTCTAAACTTATTTTAATTTGAGTTTCTTAGCTTTTATTAAGCTCTTTTCCCAAGGAAACTAATTTCCCTGATATTGCCATTATTTTCTATAGTCATTCGGTTTATTTTAGTGTCCTTCTTTGACTTTCGTTCCTTACTAGAGTCGGGAAACTAATAATATGGCTGATTATCCTTGTTTATTTTCCGCGGGAGACAAGCAGAAAGCGTTAAGAGTCCAAACAATGGAAGAAAGCGAAACAGTAAGCAGCGAACAATATTTAATGGTCACAACACAATGGGGAAGAGGTCCTTTCTGCTCCCTATCACTTTCTCCCGCACTTTCCCTCTCACTTTCCCGCCCCCTATTTGAGTTTCAGGGATGCGTGACAATATGCCGTTTAATTATACGTCGCGACCCTTCTTCGTTTCACCCCTCGTCGTCCTTTTTGTTTCTGTTTCTGTTGCTTTTGTTGCTGTTGTTGTTATATCGCACACACATTTTAAAAGTCAATTATCCGCACATAACGCACATCGTTGAGAGGGCCAAAAAGGGGGGGCTGCAGAGGTGGGGGAGGGTAACCCATCGTCCTTGCCACGCGTCAATTTTGGCGCGTTTACATTTTTTCCCCCTCGCATCGGCTTCCTTTTCAGCTTCCCTTTCTTTTGGCACTGGGAGAAAATGATTCCTTTTTAGGCAGTTTATTATAGATTTTCAAGGAAATTTGTATTTCCATAATTTGAAAAGGATTTTCTTAATTTTAAATTATACACTTATGTCGATTAAAGCGAAAAAGACTTCTTAAAACTTAGTTAAATAAGTTTAAATATTTTTTTGGACAATTTAAAAGTCAAAAGAAATATATATATATATTTAGGAAAAAGAATTCAAAACTATTTCAAAAAGATAGAGGAAATCTCGAATTAAATCTCGTAAAATGCTTCTCAAGTATTTTAAAAATATATACATACTTTTCTTGGGAAAATGTTGATGCCACAATTTATATTTAAAGTCTATATATTTGATTTTGCCAAGTGTGTCAACTTTCTCATTCAGAGAAAGCGGGGAAAAAAGTTTATTACTTTCCCGAGACGACTCCTTGGCATGCGAAACTGAAGAAAGGCGACGACGGGCAGGAGACTGAAGCGAAGAAAAAGGCGACGAAGGATGTCCTGGCAAATTGAATTACATGAGACATGAGACCGGGTAACGAGGAAAACGAGCCATAAGACTTCGATACTAAACCGATAATAACATAATCAGCCCAGGCCCAAGCCCACGCCCACGCTCCTCTATCCCCCTGCCATGCGCCGCCCATGACCAACTATAAAGTGAGCTTTAGTTACCGTTAACAAGCCAAGTGGCTTGCCTCAGGTTTTTCCCCCTCATTTCCCCACAATCTTGGTCTTTCGCTCGATTGATAGTGAGGGAAAAGTTTGCTAGTTTGTGAGCTGGCCAGCCGAGTTTACCTACGCTTTTCCTGTGTTGTCTGCGACGGCCAAGAATGGTCGTCTGAAGAGGCCGCACTGTGCTGCAGGTTTAAGGGATATCCAAGGATAATGGGATTATTAATTAAATATTTTGAAGTCTATAAATTTTGATAAAGAAATATAATTGTTATATTTGTACTTGTTTTAAAAAGAAAAAAATATTTATAAGGATTAAAGTCACTTAATAATGATATCCACATCCTTATACAAAATTCCCCCTTTAAACCTTTAAGTTCAATTAATTCTTTCCGCTTATTTCCCACCATTCAATTTACCCACAGCCATGTAGGTCAGTGTAATTGTTCAATACTTTCCGTGAAGTGTGCACAGTGTGTGTGTGGGGGACATCCTTGTTGGACCCATTGAGGCGAAAGGAGGCATTGCCATGTAATTGGCAACAATTTGCATAACAATTCAGCGACTGTTTTGCATAAGTCCTGCGACGATGCAACATAATAACCGAATGGCGAAGAACAAGGCTGGGAGGCTGGGAGGCTGTAGGCAGAACACCCGCACACACACATTAGAAATTCCTTCTTTTCGAGCCAGCAAGGACATCGCCGAGCGGCCTCCTGGCAGAGGCAATTATGTGCTTCGCTTGAGCCGCTCTCCACATACACGACTCCCTTTTTCCCTGCCTGCCTGGCTACCAATTTCATTCATTTTCCTCGCATTTTCCACCCGCTCTTAAGCATCCTTTCAAGATAGGCTGCCTCGTAAAAGTCGCTGCCGGAAATGCAATGGCAAAGGCAGCTTCGAGGAAAAAAAAGTAGTAGGGAGCAAAGGCCCGAAAAGAAATCTCAGTCCGCGCTACAAAATGCAACCTTTTCCTCTCCCATCTTTCCAGTAGACAGTATCCATTTCCACACACACACACACACACACACTCCTCCTGAAGAGTTATAAAAATTGAAATTTTTTTTCTTAAATTTATTTTTAGACCGATAAAAGTTTGCATCTCGTTGCAGCCGCTGAAGAAGTTTATAAGACCCACTTTAATAATGTCGAGTGCTTGATTTCTGCCACGCCCCCCTCTGGCTACACGGCCCCCTTTTGCTTGGCGGAAAATCTCATCATAAGAAATTAAAAACTTAAATACAAAAGCCAAGCAGCAGGAGTAGTTTCCGCGAGTATTTTGTAGGCAGGAGCTCATCCTTGTCTTTATAAACAAGAAGCAGGGCTGAGTTAACGATAGAGGGAATATTTAGGGAGTTCCATTTGATGACTAGGAAATGGCTATAAACTCTGTTTTTTCTTTAGGTTTGAAGATGAAGTATATTTTCCTAAAGCCTAAATATCGTACACTTCTGTTACTTATTCCTATTCAAACTAATACAAAAATCCAGCATACCCTTAATAGGTATTTCCAAAATAGACAACACAAAATGAAAATGTAATGAAAATGCGCAAAGGAAGTAAGTATATGATGCAACAGTTTCGTAGCCATTACGCTTGATTGAGTTTTTCCATTTGGTTTTAGCCAGTCAATCCGCCAAAAACATTATCCCAGTGCCAGTGCCAATGCCAGTACGAATCCCTATCCAGATCCCTATCCCGGGACCTCCTCTTAGCCCATCATCAAGGTAGCGCCAGCCATGTTAAATTAATAAAAATGTAATGCCCAAGACAGGACCCCAGGCTTCAGCGTCCGGCACGGGAATTGGGCTAATAAATTTACAAAAATGAGTTCGACGCTTAATTTGCCATGAGCATTTTTCATTTTATTTCGCGCCGGCCCCGGACGCCGAGACATGGCTTTTAAGCCCCAACAAAACAAAAAAACAGAAAAAAAAGAAATGAATTCTGGGGGAAAACCCAACACGGAAAACAGAAGGCGAACGAAAATGAACAACACACAACACAACAGGCAGGCTGAAGTGAGTGGCGGGAAATGATGGGAGAAGGGAAGCTACTTAACGAAAACAAGTGAGGAGAAATTTATTTTCCCAGGATCTCTCGAGAGAAAGCATGACTGCAGAATGCCCTGCTTTGTATGGGGGGAACTTTGGATTTACCACAGGATTTTATTTTAGGAGATTAGGTGGAGAGACTCTAAGGCAACTCCTATTATGGGTGGCAACTTCATTGTTTGTTCTAATCCTTATATTTTTCTATGATATCAAAAGGCCTTTAAAGGTTAAAAAAGGTTTAATATTATTCTGGCATAGGCAGAGGCATATGATAAATAATTTAAAGGAAATATCATCCAATTTATTTGCCACAAACCAAACAACCTTTTCAAGTACCCTATGTGACCAACAGAGCATTAACCTACATACTTTCGTTTCGTTTATATGAAGTTAAACAAATATAGAAATAAATAAATATGTATTTATATATATTTATTTGCCTCTGTGTATGTGTACAGCTGCTGTAAATCAACCGAAATGCGCGCAGTTAATTTACATAAAGTAAAAGTTTTTCCCCCCAAACAGCATCGTACTTAATAAATCGCTTCCAGACTTTATTCAGAACTCAGTACGCACTTGCTTATTTTCTCTTTGATTTCTCTCTTGCTTTTAGCTTGGACTTTCGGCCGAGTCGCGGTATTTACGATCTGCAAATCAAGAACACCTCCTATAATCGGGATAATGGACGCTTTGAGTGCCGCATCAAGGCTAAGGGCACTGGCGCCGATGTCCATCAGGAGTTCTACAATCTGACGGTGCTCACAGCTCCACATCCACCGATGGTTACGCCCGGAAATCTGGCAATAGCCACCGAGGAGAAGCCACTGGAGTTGACCTGCAGCAGCATTGGTGGCTCCCCAGATCCCATGATAACGTAAGCTACATAGTTACTGTTACTGTGGTTATTTAGAGGAATGATTGGTTTTAGTTTAACTTTATTTTTAAACCCTTTAAAGTCTTTCTTTTTATTTCACTAGCTTCCCCTTTACTTGCATCATTTTTCCATATTTCCCTTTTGGTTCTTTGGCAAAGTAAATCACTTAACGGGCGGTCGCCTTCATTAATAATCCTTCTGTGGCACATGGCTGCCGCTCTCTCCCCGGAATACTCCTCCCTTTTTTGGCACTAAATCGTGGCTATCACTTCTATGTGTCTTTCATTTTTTTTTTATTGTGTGTGTGTTTTTTGCAGCTGGTACCGCGAGGGCAGCACCGTGCCACTGCAGTCGTATGCGCTGAAGGGCGGTTCGAAGAACCACTATACCAATGCCACCCTACAGATTGTTCCCAGACGGGCGGACGATGGCGCCAAGTACAAATGCGTTGTCTGGAATCGTGCCATGCCCGAGGGTCACACGCTGGAGACCAGCGTCTCCCTGAATGTCAACTGTGAGTATCCGAGTATTCGGGAGCGATGAACACAGGCTTGGGTTTGAGTTTGCACTGGGAAAAGAGACATTATAGAATTTTATAATATTGCTTAAAAAGATCTCAAGGAGCTAAGAGAAGTACTAAGTTGAATAATATATTTAAATATGTGATGAAAGTTGAAAGGTATTATTTAGAAAATGAACAAAAACAATCACAGAAATCACTGGGCGAATAATTTCTATCATTCAATATTTAAACCCATAGTATTTTTTATATTTTGTATGATCTTTTTAGTAAATATGATTCCCTAGTTATTTTTAATAATGTTTCTTATAATAACTTCTTAATTATATAAATAATAAAGCCAGTTCTGTGCCACTCTAGTCCAAACATATTTTAAATCCAGTATAAAAGCTTAAAGCGAATTAAACCCACAAAAACATGTGTAAAATTCCTTGTACATTCCAATAAGTGTTAAAAATATTTCCTTCCGTGTAAGCTTTTGGCTGGTTGGGTTTTGGCCTGATGTTGTTGAAGTAGAGGGTCAGTCTGGTTCAAGCCAAAACAAAAAAATCTACAATTTACGGCTTGAGGCTGAAGAATTTTTATTAATAGCGAAGCCAGCCAGACCAACACAAGTGAATTTGGTTATGAAGCCTTGCTTTTGCAGAGCTATAAAGAACAGAAATTTACAGCAGGTTTTTCGTGTTAATTTTTGACAAATTTGTTTGTAGCTGGAACAAAAAAACCTTATAGAAGGTTTCTAGTTTATTGAAATGCTTTTTGGCATTTTAATTATCAAATCTACAATAAATTTCTTATTCCAATTACCACAAATAAAAACCCCAAACTAATCTCCCTTCACTTCATTTAAACTGCATAAATTTCCTTACCTCAAGAACTTGGCCAGAGGTAAGCCGCCGAGCATTTAAGAAAGAAATACCGACAAACTTATTTTCCAATTCTCATCCTTCATTCTGGCCATTTCTTTTGTAATTAAAGTTTGGCAACAGCGTTATGGGTATGAGTGCGAGTATGAGAACATATGTTGCCAATTCCATGACACTGTGTGTTGTCACATGATCAACGTGACCGAAAAGCCAAGCACATGACACCGGGACACATAAAGTGTCTGCCAGGGGAGAAGCACACCCCACCACACATACACAACCACTTGATTGTTAGTTATTGGGCCACAACAACTGAAATCTGCTGCAGGATGACCGACAGAGCATCAACTTGTCATATTAGTTGGCAACTTTTGCACCACGTTCCCCCCCAACGCCTGCCCCCCTTTTCCCACATCATAACATCATAACACATTTGATGCGGATATTAAATTTTCGGGGACACATTTAAGGCTGGCGGCAGGCAACGCGTCGTATGCGCAATCTACTTGTCAACGCGCGCTCGCTGCATTTAATAAAAATCACTAGCAATGACATGTTACGGAATCTGCATAAAATTTATGCAATCAAATAAAGTAACAAACTACTACTACGAGCAGTAAAAGGCAGGAAAAAAAATACATACAAATACATATATAGAGTAGAGCTGAGCTTGCCACAAATATATTCATAGGAAAACATAAATTGCAGTCATTTTTATACACGCCGGATTTGTAGCCGCAGAAGCAGACAACAAGAACAACTCATATATATGTTTATATAGAAAATGTCTCTTATAAATATGTGCCATGTGTGTGCCATTCTCTCCCCCAGCGTCGTCAGCGTAACAAATATTTATAGTCTTTTCTGTTTGGTGGAATAAAGAAAACAACACAAAAAACAAAACAAATAGAAAAGAAAGTCAGGCCAAGAAACGAGAATGCATTTATTTGATTGGCTAGGAAATACTCTAGGGGAAAATGATGTTGGTTCTCTTTGTTAAACATATAAAGATCTAATAATGTTTATTAAAAGGCAACTAAGCCTTAATTTATTTTAAAAATATAATTATAAAAATAAATACATTTTTCATTATATCATTATACCCTCCTAGTACAGGGTATATAACCAAAAGAAAACAAACCAAAAAGAGCACAAACCGAGCAAAGCAGACACCAAACAGAACAAGAATAAATGACAACAGCCAAGTGGTTATATAGAGGGGAGTATGGGAATTCCCCTTGGAAAGTAGAACTCCTTTTATGGTTGCGGCAGGCGTGGCAAATGCAATTTTTCGGCGTGTGCCAGCACGACTTGCTGCTATTTATGATGCTCATTTAAAATCCATTAGCAGCAAGTCAGCCTCGGCCACAACAGCAAACCAAACACCCGCACTGCGGGAAAAACTATTGAAGAAAACCTACATGAATTTAGGAAAATATATAAAGTTTAATCCTTAAATATACTTTAAAAAAAAGCCAAGCACTTAAAAACTAATTTAATTCATTGAAAAACATCCAAAGGAACCTAAGTTTAATGTTGAGAAACACATGTTTCTCTCTGTGCATCTCCTGCCCCATATGTTTGCCCAACATTTTCGCCCCCGGAGTCCTGTGTCCTAGGTCAAAAGTGGGCCTCCAAGGTGCATTTAGCTGGCAGCTGCAAATGGCGGAGGTGCCTCCGGGATTTGCTGGCTTCAGCAGCAGGCGCAGCAGCAACGTCAACAAACTTGGGCCTGCGATTTGCAGAGACGTTCGACAAGAACAATTGAATTTGCAGCGGCGGTTCGGCTTTCAAATGGCTTTGAAGTGCCTGCAGGCGGCGTCAGCGGCACTGGGCACAATAAAGGAGCCAACATCCATGGCAGGCAGCCAATCCCACTGCAGTTTGACATTCATTGTGGAAGAGACGCCTGCGGGCGAATGGCAATTTGAGTTGCCAAATTGTGTGTCCTGCATTAACTGGCTAATTTCCGAAGGCTCTGATATGTGAATAGATGATGGTGGAAGGGCGAAATTGCTGTATGTGGCCTTAACAATTATTTTGTGGTATTTATAGCTTTGTGAAGATTAGTTAATGCTTTAAAAAAATTAAAATTTTGAAAGTTATACTTTAAAATATAAATAAATACTTTAAAATATAATATATACTGTAAGTTTTAAAGGTTTATAAGGGATTAATAAATTCTATAATCCGAAATGGTAAGGAAATTCTTATTAGAAACCTAAACTTTATTAATTTTTAATATTTCTTACTATTACTAAACAAATCTTAAAGCCAAACGTATTTTTAAGATGAAGATTGACTTTTATATAATATTTAATTAATTATTTTGGAGAGTCTCTTAATATTTTGTTAATTTTAATGAACGTATTATTATTCCTTAAATTAATATGTCCACTT